>WEIT01001596.1:30056-45032 GCA_013389985.1 Dryoscopus gambensis | reverse complement strand
GTTAGGGAAAACTCTTTTGCTTCCCCGCAGGGTCCTCCACTCTTCGCTTATTACTCACTTTGCCGCTGCAAGGTGACCGGTTCTTGAAAGGCGCTGAGCACCCGTCTCTCCCTCTCCCGGCTCCGGTACCTCCCAGTGCTTTCAAAGCCACAGTAATAGTAAGAACTAACTCTCCTTTCGTGCTCAACCAGGAAAATTATACCCACGCCACACGGCAATATTTTTGTTCCTAAAGTCTTTATTTTAAAAAGGTTTGCTGCCCCAGAGGGCAGTCACCTTCTTAATTCACAGAGATACCAGTTACCCACACACCAGAAGAATATACCCTATAGCTGTAGAGCCGTGGTGCTTCTAATCACCTGGGGGGGTGTGCCCGTGGTTAAGAGGGCTAAGGTATTTCAAGGAAACAGCTACCGATCATCTGAGAGAAAAACAAGAGTAGGAATTGGAAGTAGATGTACAAAAACCACAGGAGGCAGAGGCCAATAGAAGAAAAAAATACTTGAAAATAAACAAAATATTCAAACTCCATCTCTTTGAATACTATAAAAATGAGGCAAAAGAATTGCACATAGAACAGTGGAAGCAGCCACAGAAGATGAGTATCCAGTGCCTTAAAAGAAGCCCACATAAACTGGCGTTAGCCTTTACTGTCCAATACCTGAACTGCTCCACTTGAACATCCTCTAACTCTGAGTATGTTCCTGGTTGAAGGATTGTGTCTGTCTCAACACTAGTTGTTTAAAAAAAAAAAAAAGAAAAAGAAAAAAAAAAGGCAGCAGACTCCTGGAGCTGCAGGACTGGATGGCCAACCAAGAACTTGTTGGTACATTTCCAGCAAAGACAAAAGGCATCTCCAGTGTGAAGATGGGTGAAACCGTGCTTATGTCCAAGATTAACAGCCCCTCTTTACACAGTGCATGTTGTTCATAGCAGCAAAAAGAAAGAGCTTTTCTTCTTTTGCTATCAGGTGCTCAGCACCACAGTTTCTGATTGCTTGATGAACATTAAAGGGAAAGTGAAAAATCGGTCTCACCACACAAACTCTTATTTCTCACCTCCACATTCTGAAGAATGTATTCTTTAACTGGAGCAGTACAAGGAGGAAATTCCTACCTTATCTGAGGCTTGGGGGTGTTTTGTAGAAAAGATGCAGTCCTCATTTCCCCCTGCAGTTTGTGTGTATGAGACAAACACTAGCTGTGTGGATTTCTGGTTTAAAAACCAGTTGTAAAATCCTGACTAGCAACAGGTCTGTGGCCATTTACATCTCTTCAGTTGTCCACATGCTGAGCACCCAGCAGCTGCTGGGCACGTCACAGCTCACACTGACATATCCTTAGCGTAAATGGAGGTACCCCCTTAGCAGCTGGAGGTGGAAAGTGTCTTAGAACAGGGCTGGACTGGCCCAAGGCAGCCCAAAAGACTGCAGAAACACACACTGGCCACAGTGTGCATTTGATTTCCTTGCACGGGTTTTCTGGCTTCTCTTCAGATGTTACTGTCAACTTTTGCAATCATACAGGGAGGAGGTTTGTTCCTCCCACGAGATCTGGAGTGACAGCCCCATGTGTAACACTAATCTTTTGACAGAAAATTCCTTCAGTCTCTCTTCAATAAGTGTCCCAGCAGGGTAAGAGAATCTGGAGACAGTGCAATCTAGAAATTTTGACAGAAAATCATCTAAAAAATATGTGATGCAGTCCCAAATTTAAATGAATAAATTAATTTGCTGGGGTTTTGTTTTGTTTTTGTAAAGAAAATAATTCCCTTGTTTTCTTCTTTAGCAATTTGCATTTGAATAGGTGGATCTGTTCTTTACATTACTTTTGAGAGCCTGCATTTCCCAAATTCCTATCACACCACTGGGCTTTCAAGGACAGGAGGGAAGCCAAAACATTTCCACCTAATGCAAACATGGATTACTGGAAGGATGTTCTCATTTTTTAAAAATGTACTGGGAGCAAGAGCCAGGTTTGCTAGCACCTTCCCTGCAAGCCATCGCTTCCTTGGCTTGCTGCGTGTAGAGAAAGAAAACCTCACCAAAAGGAAAGGCAGAAGTTCCTGGAACACCACAGCATGCAAAGAGAGATGAGAAAAGCGCTACCGGGCAGGCAAGCACACCCACAGCAGCTGCAAGGAGAGTGAGCACACTGGTGGCTGCAGCCTCTTCCCATCAATCTCCACTGAGTCAGCATCCTATTTTATCTGGGGAAGATCATCTCCAAGGTAAAAGATACAGCGCAAGGAGAGAAGATATTTAATACCTCATACGGTAGCAGAGTTGAGATTTCAGCTGCGACTACCCCCAGGCAAATCCAAGTTTCCAAATGTCCCAGGTGTGGTTCCAGGAGGCATCTTCAGTTCCAAGAAGCAGCGCTCCGTGTTAACAAAACCAGTGTCCAAAGCACATCCTGCTTAATGTTTAGATGGAAACTTCATGTCAATTCGAACTTTTCTTCAAGCAAATGGATACAACAAAGTCCTGAGAAATGCTGGTGAGCTGAAAATTGTCACTCTGTGTGTATGTATGTACGTATGTGGTTTTTTAACATAGATACATAAGTAAAAAGGTATTGCCTCCACTTGACTCTCCCTCTGCTCCCAAAAATTTGGGGTACATGGGCATCTAATGAGAAATCTCAGAGCATGCTGCTGATACTCCATCCCTGCAGAACTCATTACATGCCAGTTGCTCTACTTAGGGTGGATTGGGAGGGGGATCTATTAGAGGTAAAAAGTACAGAGTAGAGTTAAGAAGCATTTCTTTTCCTTCTAACTGCTGTCCTTTCATCTGCTCTCCTTCTCATGTTTCTGGGCTTTTTTTTTTTTCTTCTTCCTTCTCCTTCATCCTACGGAAGTGGCACTGAATGCTGATGAGATAATAAGTGGTCCAACCCCAGGCAATCATTTGCGGGTAATTAGTTCAGCTACTGAACTTCTAAGAGTCATTTTTTTTCACCTGCCCAGCCAGAAAACTTGGGTGGTTAGTTACCCCATCACTTCCCTTTGGGGAAGGAGCACTCAGAAGCTTAAGTACGTGAGCTCCTGGATACACTCTGCAGTCCTAATTAAGCCTAACCCTGACCTAGACATTTAGTATTTTATTTATATTTTATGACATTCCTTACTTAGGCCAAAAGCCAAATGTTGCATCCCAGTAGGACCAGCTCTGAGATTTGTTGTAAGCTTCTGTGCACAATCACACCCAAGATCACAGGTTCAAACAATTGGAATAGCACTATAGGGAACTGGGGGGAGCGCCCTTTCTCTGTTTCAGAATACACATTTCAAAATTTGCCTTAGAAGGGAGGTTTGGAGAGGGAAATCGTGGCATTTGGTTTAATGGACCTGACAAGAAAGGTTCTGGCTTTCCCCTTTCCCAGGATACCCAGCCTCCTCACCCCCACCTGGCTTTTGCAGCTCCCAGCCTTGTGATGAGGAGCCTGTAGGCCTTAGGGCTGTTGAACCTGAAGCAGGCATCCTTGGAGCTGAGGGTCGGGAGGGATCCAGCTCCTGAGAGGTCCAAGTGATGGAGCAGCCTTGGCTCTGTGGCCCCTGGAAGCCCCCCAGTGAAGTGAGGGAAAGGGTACTGGCAGGCGGGCAGGCGTTCAGGGGAACCTCTGCCTGCGTTCTGCTGGCAGGGCCCCAAACCTGCCTGGTTCCAAGAAACACTCTGGTTCCAATAATTTGGCTATTTCTGACAAAGATTTCTTCCATCTGAGAATTCCTGTCTGGCTCTGGTGTACCCTCAGAGCTTCAGGAGTGACCTCTGATGAACTGAGGGGAGATTTGGGGGTTTGGGTGTATAATTAGGGTGGAACACGTGATAACCAGGTCTGCAGATGAGGGAAAGGACCTCTGTGTAGGCAAATTATGGGGGCTTTGTGCCCTCCCTTCTGATGGTGATCAGCATCAAACCAACTGTTTGTCTGCTTTGGTATTGGAAATTCATATTTGCTACATATTAAACTCAAAGCACCCTGGAAACATACAGAATTTATCAGGCAACGCTGCGCTTCATGAATCACTGAAGGAAGGACATACCCACTTTTCTGCCTCCACACAGATCATCTTCGAAAGTTGTAGTTTAAATCTTCATTTTTTAGTTCCAGTCTTTTTTTTTTATTTTTCCTTTTTCTCCTCCTAAAGTCACCTTGGGTGACAGATGTCACTAGGCAATCAGTAAATAATATTCATTAAATAGTATGTGGCAGCATACCCTGCTTTTCTTTTTATCTCCTCTAACAATACCAAATTCCTCATCCCTGAGACTCACATAAAGCCGACGACAGAGGGTTCGCATTGAAACTCCAATCAGCAATCCACAAACTAACAGAGAATGATCTAGCTGATTTCACTAGGGACCTCCATACGGTGATGAAATTTATTCTGAGCCATGTTTAGGTTTTGTAGTTGTGGGCACCATACACAAACCCTGAGAGAAATGGATATTTTTAAAGCTGAGCTGGGAATTTACTAATACAGTTCCCACTGGAATGAATTGATGCTATTTGCCCTCAGAATCTCAGACATCCTAGAAGTCAGGCAGGGTCCTCTATACTGCATGTTTGTTTCTCAATCAAAATTAGGATAATCTCTTTAAGCTTTTTGAGTCTACAACAATTTCCCAAGATACACTTTTTTAGACAGGACTTGTGCTGTTATATCCTGGAGGTGGATACATCATCTCTGATTGTAATATTTTTAACCTATAAATAGTTCAGTTGGATTCAGTTTTCAAAAAGGTATAATAAGAAATTTATATTCCCCAACTCTTTGAAGCTTGTAACAAATATACAATTTTATAGTATGGTATAGGTCACAAGTTTTTGTAGCTAGTTTTCAAAAGAAAGTAACACTTCAGATACATTTTTTTCTCCCTACAGTTCAAGAAATGGATTGGTTTTTTCCTTTAATTTTTGCCTGTTTAAGTACAGGACTGGGGTTGTTTTTTTCTGTATTTTTCCCTTCAGACAGCATATTTTCCTGATGGAACTCCCCTCCCCCAATACACAATGTGCTTTTCTGATTTACCAGCTCTAGCATTTTCTCAACAATCATGTGAGCAAGAGCAAGGACTGAATATTTTTAGACACTAGAACTAAGCAGATGGCAAAGGATGTAGAAGATCAATAACTAGTTTTTGTAAAGTTTGCATTTCTGCTTATTTCAGTCCATTTCGAAATGCAACAGGAAGAAAATAAGACTTCATGGAATGAAACGTGAGGAAACTGCTCTGGCCTGCGTGCCTTGTATGAGAACATTTTTCCAGCCATTCTTTGAAAGCAAGCCATGCACTTGCTCCAGCTTTAATTGTGAACTCTCCTTTTGTTAATTTAATTGTACTCATGTTGCTGTTTGGTAAAAGGTCTTGGACAGATGTGTACTCATCTGACATTCTTCCAAGCATGTCTGCATGGTCAAACTTGAAAGGTTTTTGGGAGCTGAAAATCATCCCATCAGGAACCTGAACCAACACCATCTGCTTTAGGTGACTAAGCGCATGTCAAGAATAGCCATCTCCCTCCTTCTGGGCTCAAGCCTCCATGCTCCCTTGGGCTTTTGCTGTGGAGCAGCTGCCCTTCAGAGGTACAGAGGAAGGGGAAATCATAAAACAAATCCTGGCCACAACACAGTTTTCACTGCTACTTCAGGAGCCTGAGGGCTAAAGTGAAAACAGGGTGGAATCAGGCAGATGCTCCAAAGCTGGCAGCACAATGCTGGAAACGGGCTCTTCTGGCCCAAAGTAGGGATGCTTAGCAGGAGGAACCAGTGTCTTTCTTGGTGACCCTGAGTAAGTCTCTCCACCCTTCTTCACCATCACCTCTCAGCTGCAGAATGGGGCAGCACAACCTCATTTCTGTTCCTCTTTTCCCTTACAAACAGCAAGGCTCACAGGGCCAGCTCTGGGTCTATGTCCCTGCAATATTAGCCCTCAAGCACTAAGTAGAATTAGGAGGGCCAGCAGTTGGCAAAGGTTGACACAAGTCCCCCAGAGCCATTAAGACAGAATTCACATTATCGAGAGTGTTCTCAGATACTGCCTGTGGGGCTGTGGGGTTGTGGGGTTGTGGGGTTGTGGGGCTATGGAGCAGGCACATCTCACCCTTCAGCAGGATCTGCTGCAAGCCTGGTGTGAGTAGCTAAATGCCAGAGACAAAAAGGCTGGGAGACAAGCAGCTCCTGCTGCAGCTTTTCATCCCCAGCTGCTGACCTTTCCAGCCTCACAGCTTCTGTTCATTAGTGGGAATGCCTGCACCATGTTGACCAGGAGGAACTGACTGGGAGTGCTTCACACACTTCCCTGGACTTGAACCGGAGTTGTCCCTAAAACTGGGCAATGAGCATGAGGCCAAAGAAGGCCAAGATGCATTTTGAAGCTTTGTTTTCAACATAGACAAGGCGGCTGAGGTTTGCATGGCAGCTTTAGGGCTTGCAACACCCTCAAGCTCTTTGTGCTTGCTACTGGCAAGGCAAGTGTCCCACAGCTGCCACCGTATTCAGCAAGGGCCAGGGCACTAGAGGGCTGTGACCAGCGAGGCTCCTCATCTGTGTGGGAGGTCAGAAGGAGACACATGGGGCAGGGTGGAGATGCTTCCTCACACCAAGTTTAAAGAGCTGCCGTGGGGTTTCCAACTTCCAGCCGGATCCTCACCACCCAGAGGGGGCCCCACTAAGTGTGTCGGTGTTGTCTCTAGCAGCTGTCCCTTCTACCCGAGCAGTGTCAGCCTTGGAGTCAGGCCAGCAGCTACGTGTGGAAGCTGTTCCCTCCTCCAACCTTCTGGACCTTAGGCAAAAGAGCTACTAAATGAGCCATACTGACACCAATACTGCAATCAATTTGTTAATAAGGATCAGAGACAGACTCTGCTGCTGGGAGGAGGAGGCAAGGGGAAAGGAGATCATTATTTTTAATTTAAATAAATCAATATGTTAATAGGGGAAAGGATGCACCCTGCGCAAGGATGGTGAAAGGGGGAAGGCAAATGAGCACAGCTATTCTCTTTCTTTCTTCTTTTTTTTTTTTTTTTGGAGGAGAGAGGGAAGGGGCATATAGTTTGGCATTAGGGTTTTTTTAAAAAAAGAAAATTACTTAATATAAAAAGAGTGGGAATAGACAATTTTAAAAGTCCTGTAACAGCAAATAACTAATTATACCCATCTGAGACTCAGAAGCATGCCTGGCTCTTTTCTTTCTTTAAAACAAATTAAAGAAAAAGGAATGCTTGATTCCCAGGAGGGCTTATCTAAGGCTTCTCATCTCTAATACACATCTAAAGGGACAGGGAAAATATCTTTTATCACTTAAATCTCCCTGAAATTTAAGACCAGCTGGGAATTTTTTAATGTGGATATGATTCATTAAATTCATATCATTCCAAAGAAACCTTCCTGCCGGTTTATCTTTGCCACTGCAGTCATCTCTCCAGAAAAGCACAGTTTCCCAAATGTTGTCAACCTGGACAGCTCAATTTTTGGCTGAAGGTTAGATTTCATTCGGAAACTATGGAACTGGCCCCACATTTTTCTTTTCAGGGAACTGGTATTTGCAAACCATTCTTGAAGTCAACTTTTTCCCCTCTGCTGAGACAATAGGAAAATCCTGCACCACCGTACTGCTTCCATTAGGCTTCTCAGTCCTGAGAGGTGGAGGGGTTTTATTTTCGCGCTAGATTTCAATATTTGTGCATTGTACTTATGGGTTTAGAGTGTTTGATCAAATATAGGCACAGGAGCTCTGAAGGCTGGGCTCTGAGAACTGGCTCGGAGAGCAGCCGCATCCAGCTTCCGCCGGGATCAAATGCAGCAAGTTAGTATTTCGGCAATCCTTAGAGCCGCTCCACGGTGCGCTGATGTACGAGCTGATAAACAGAGGGCTGCGGCGTAGTTAATATTCCCACATAACGTGCGGTCGCTGGAGCGCTCCGTGGAGTTTTCGGAGGGAGGAAAATGTATGTTTTACATAATGAGCTCCTTCACATGTGGTGCCACAAAAGTTACTAGGGAGACGGTCTGTCTTAGGCGCACGGAAAAACAAAGGGAAGTTCACGTGGCAAGATCGCTCCTCGCCGGCTCCGTCTTGCAGCCAATGCGGAGGGTGGGGAGGCACTTCCAAGGGCGAGACTCTGAAAAGCGGAGCTGAGCCAGGGCGCCCGGGCAGCGACGAGCGAGAGGCTTTGGGGAGAGGTCAGGCAGAGGGCAGGGTGGATCGAGTTCAGGGGCGGCTGTGGAAGAAAGGACGGCTGGCCCCTCCAGATGCTGCCGGCGCGGCTCGGCGCGCCTCGCGGGGCACGTGAGTGCCATGGTGATGGGTGCGCTCCTTCATCCCGGATAAAGCATCCCTGCCGTGCCGGGATCCAGCCGGGGCAGAGGGGCCGTGTCCCAGCACACACCAGCCCTCCGAGCCAGACTGCACCCAGCGCCTGTGAAATGAAAAATAACTGCAAGCAAATGTGCAGAAGTAACCTGAACTCCCTGAATTCATCCCAGGGTACAAGAAGAAACAGTTTTCACCCTGAGATTTTTCTTTTCTCTCATTCACCAAGCAGATACAGCTCTGCCTTTTGAAAAAAATGCTGTAGGACATGGCTGAGAGTAGAAATCTGCCCCTGGACTCCCCGTTTTAAATTCTTCTTTCCCCCAGCAGGTACCTGGGCACATCAAGCTTTGGTGTTTCCCTGTCTGAAAGTATCATTTTTCCTGTTTTGCCCTGGAGGAACTCACTACTTCCCTGCATTTTAGTCGTACTTATTCCTGTAAGATTTAGAGTTATATTTCTAAGGTTCATAAAATTCAAGTAATACAAATACTCTTTGTTAGTAAGGGCTGTATTATCTGCTTTATATATAGATACAGCCCTTAGATTCAGATTAGGGCTTCTACCACATTTCCAAAATCCTCACAGACCTCCACTGCCTTGAACACAGTGAATGTGATTAAAAGTATCATCTCTTCTCACCACTCCTGTGGGAGTATCAGATCTAAACTAGATTATTAGACTAAAACCCTGTTTTTCAATTCAACCCAAGTTAGCAGTTGGGATCCTCTGGTTACAATTTGGAGCAATCATCAGCATTTAGAGGCCAGATTTGTACAGGAATCACCAGCAAGAGCTCACACCACAGATTCACTTTGGTTTTGCAGCTCCTGCATGTGATACAGCTCTCTGTCGATCTCAAATGCAGTCAGTAATATGAGCGAGAAACCTTCACTAAATAATCATTAATTACCAGTTTTTAAAAGCCTAGAAAAAACCAGAAAAAATTCTCCTAGCAGAATATTTCTCAAATTAAAAAACATCTTTTCTTATTCAGTAAATGTTTTCGCTTTAGGACTTCATGCCATCATCACAGGAACAGTTTTACCAGTGGGCAATATTTTGCTGCTGCCTTCAGACCAGCAATTAGAACAACTAACAGACAGTTCAGACAATAGCCAATTTATCTGCAGAAAGGGAATTTGCATTTCTCTTTATATACCTTATGTTAAACATACACAGTATCATACAATAATTGCCACTATATAAACAAATCACAATTCTACGGTCTTCAGAGCAGTGACCTTTTGTTTTATTAGTGCACCTGCACAAAGGCTTTTACGCTGTTTAAAATGTTTTGAGCCTCTTGTTCATAGCTTTTGAGTACTCCTATTATATAATTATCAAATGGTTGCATATATAAAATATACAATGTATAATTAACAAGTATAATTAATAGATACACTAATAACATATACGTTAAAGTATTGTTAATAAATATTAAATTATATATTGTATATTATGCTTTATACATGATATTATAACCTTAAGTGATGTGTCATATATTGTATATCTCATGGGGTTTTTTGTATGTATCTCTCAAGCCAGTATTTCACGTCTCCACACATAGTCACACCTACGTATATGCACCTGTGTGCATTGTGCACACGTACAACAGCACCATGTTATTAATTCATAGCTGTATTTGGGACTGCTGTTTTTAAGCATATGGTTTAAAAGAATTTCCCTAAGACATACTCAGTCATTAAATAAATAAAATAGATTATGAAGGTCCACACTGGTATCAGGTGCTTTCTGTTAAGAAAAGTACTATGAAGAAAAGTATTAGTATCTGAGCCTAATTATTGGTGCTGAAAGTCATTTCATTTCAAACATCCTATTAACTAAAGTCCATACACAGAAATTATTGGCTGCTTGCACCAATCCCCATTATAAAACCTGGTGAAATCCCTTTGCAAAAAAGGGAAGACTACAGCTTAAACCTTAAGTACTTCGATAAAAATATAAGATCAGTTTCATCCCAAAGTACAAATCCCAATCTCCATCTAAAACTGCCTGACCCTAAAATATATTCAGAGCTTGTTCTAATCACAGGAGATGTATTCTGAATAGGACAGCCCTCTATCATCTGCTAAGTCTCTTTAAGTCATCGTTTTCACTGTATCTGAAAAATTAATTCCTTCTCAGAAATATTCTCATCTTCTACTAAAAGAAAAAAAAAAGCTTTTTGATGTAGAGTGACAGGATTATGAAGTGACCCTTCAGGTCAGAAGGAGACTTTTCCTTTTCTCATCAAGGAAATCAATTTCTAAGTCCAAGTCTCTTAAAATAATATATTCTTGTGGCACGCATACAGCTTTTTTTGATCTGCTATGAAAAGAATAAGAGGTAAAGAGGATCAGGGGTGGCGATGGAATATTATAATCTGCCACACTCACACATCAGCCTTTCACTAAGTAATTCCAGATAAATTGAGGATTTACATATTTAAGATTAAATGGGGAAAGAGTAGCGATGCATAAATAGAAGAATACAAAGATACAGTTTAGGGAAGTTAACTCTTAAAAAAATTTTACCTGATGTTTGATACCCTTCCACTGTCCCACCCCGTATTTTTTAAAGCATATAATGTTTATAAGGAAATAACCAGGATAATCTCTTTGAGATCAACTGAGCACAAACACAGATGCCTTGGGGTTTCTCTCCTCCACCCCTCCCACCTTCACTACTGAAAAAATACCAATTACCATGACAAGAAACAGTTAAATGCCTCCAAAGACACATACACACAGCAGATGGAAAACAGGAGGAAACCAGCTGGAAGTGTGTTTCCCTTAGAACTGTTTTTAACAGCCTGTGCACAAATAATGTCTCACTAATACGCAGATAAAAATAAAACATAAATATTTAAAAGGTGACTGGTCAAAGCAAGAAGATGGCATTCGATATGGGAACTTTCCCTTTTTTACTCTCTTCCCTGTCCATACTCTGGGTAATTGTTCAGAGACATCCTGAACCGGGTCTCTGATACAAGGAAGGTAACTTCAAGGCAAAATCTCTGCTAATGGCCATAACCTCTTGTGTTGCTATTTGCAAGGCACATGGGCTCTGTTCAGCCTTTGCCTTTATGCTGAGCTTCCTGCATGGGGGGCAGTCCCAACACTGCCCAGCTGAGCTCCAGGAGCAGTTGTTCACACCAGCACAAGATAAAGAGGCCATCCCTTTACAAAATTCCTTCTGCTCTTGGGTGCTTAAGCAGAAGCATTTTAAAGGAACTCCTTTTCCAGAAACCACTAAGCACTCTCTGGTAATCTGGATATTTTTAAGACATCCAACAGACCTCTGTAATTCATATTTACCACCAAACATCTTGACCTGAGCCCCCAGAGTCCAGACAGTACTTGTACTCCTGTGACTTTGCCATTAGGGAGAGCAAAATCAGTGGAGATGGGGAGAGATGGAAATGTCTGTGCACCTTTCTAGCTGAAGCAGTGAAAGCAAGGACAGGAGCAAGCACAGGCATTGCTTGTAAGAAATATGAGGGATTTCCAGAAGTATAAGTGAGGCAAAGGCAGCTGCAGGGGGCAATGCAGAAGGGAAGCCCACAGTTTTTCCCTAGAATTCCCCAAGCCAGAAGCTTGTGTGATATATCCTGCTTGTCCTGTCTTTGATCTTAACAACTGTTATCATCAGGTAGAACAATTTTAAGTAGAGTAGATGGGTTGTCTGCCATTTATTTAGATCCCTTCCTTGACAGTTCTTTCTCCACTGATTCTCATTAGACAGCCCTCTCACACTCACCAGGAATTCAGCAAAGCAGATCCTTAGCTGGTGCTAATTGGTCTAAGTCCATTTACTTCAAAGAAGCTCCTCAAACTTAGAGTGCCCAGAAGTTTGACCCAGTTTCATTTCTCTGCATAATGTGGCCTATTAATGGAAGAACAGATATATTCCTTCTGCTCTGGCTCTGAAGTGTTAATTCATTGCACACATTTTTGAGAATCCAAGAAATCTGGATTTTTTTGAGCAAATAAATCCTGAGCATGATGACTTACTCAAATGAAAGAAGTTGGAAGCTCTGGAACATAAGGCAGAAAAGAAGCAGGGTATCTTGCTGGTCCACCCAAAGGCAGAAGGAACTAGAAAATCCTCTCATGACACATCCAGGTGACAGCAGAAGACAGGTGAACACGTGAACACCTACAGAAATCTTGCCCTGAATGACCTGAGACCACCAAACACACTCTTTAGACAACTGGTTAAAGAAGTAATCAAGAGGGATTTGGCCCAAATAAGACTTTATTGATTTGGACCAGTAAGAGATGGATGCATGTAGTCCGATCATTCAAGGTAAAAGAGAGGATGTTGTTTTATTTAATTTTTTTTTTTGTTAATAATTTTTTTCAGCTCTTTTCACATGCCTTCAGAACCAAGAGAGGTGAGTGAGTCCTGGCCAGCACTGCTCTCTCTTTAGGAACAGCCCTGGCTTGATTGCAGAGGGTGGCTGTACCACAGGCAGAGCAGCAAAGGCAGTGGGGGGTAAGCAAGAAGGACAAGTAATTGCTGATCTGTGGGGCAAAGATGGGAAGAGAATGGTCTTCTTACTCAGGTGGCATCACAAGGTTCAGCAGTTAAGGAGGAGCACTTTTCAGAAGCTTTTCCTGTTAAAATTCTGGCAGCACATCACTAGGCTTTACCAGAATATTAAACACGATTTTAAAGTTGTTGTTTTTTAGTGATCAATTTCCTTGTTGAAAATCTACAGAAAAAGAAAGGTCTGTTTCCTCTGATGTTTCTTTCCCTCCATGAATGAACTATGCTTTTGTCTGTTTTTATTTTTGTAATGCCATATTTATACCTAACACCTTCAAACACATATTATTTTAGAGATCTGATACCATCTAGTGTTATTGCTGGCTTTTCACATCTTACACTTATCAAGTAACCACAGTCAGCAACATGTCAGAGTTCATCACTACATCACGTCAGTAGCAAAATAAAACCTGCTTCCCACCCAATATCTATATTTACACACCCCACAGGTGGGTGAAATTTGCAGTTCATCTAGGAAATTTACTCTCCTTTAATCTCTGGAAATTAGTTTGTCTGTGTGTATATGTATCCTTATCATCTAGTGCTTTGCTACTGATTTATTTCAGCCTCTGTAGAAAATAGCCTGGGATTACTAATAACAAACACAAGTGTTTATAAACAGCCTTTATACAATCTTGGGCAGGCTGAAGTCAAGGGAACATTTACTTCAAACCAATCAATGTTTTACTCCATTCTTCAGGGAATTAGATGAGATGAGTACACCAGTACTAGTGACTGGTGTAAAGTCTTCCTAAATATTCATAGTTGCTGAAAGATGGTGCTGTCCAGGAGGGGGATGCTTATATGGTTTCATACTTTAAGGGGACAAGACCACCAAGAAGAGCCAGTCTTTGCAGGACAACAAAGTGGGTTCATCTGTTTGGGCACTTTAAAACACAAATTGTTGCTGAACTGAAAATATGCAGAAACACAGTATTCATAAAGGTAAAAGAGAAAGAAAAGAACAGTGTGGATAGTCTGACAGAAAATGGTGGATTAGTATCCATGGAGACTCCTCTCTACTCTGTATTCACCGAATATGTACAGGACATTTGGTGATTTCTCCACAACATCCCACAAGTGCCTTATTCTGGACAGACAGCAAACACCTCTCTAGCTAAAAGGGTAATTGGACTCCATGTCCCTTAGCTCAAGGCCTCTCCTCCTGTGTAATTGGGATGGATGTCAGTTACAACAGTAATTATTGCAGTAGGGCCACTTTGGAACTACACTGGTAACCATCAATACTCTTCGGTCACTCAGCAACCTATTTATTAAAGATATTTATTGCTACACCTTGCAAACAATTTACTGCCTCTAAAGGCAATTATTCTTTAATGATTACGTGGAATTCATTGGGAATGAGGCGGGCAGTTTATAATTTTGTAGCTTTGTGGAACATAAAATTATTCTATTTTTTCAACATTAGGTCTCACTTGCTCAGCTATGACTGTTGGCAGGGGGCACTAAATGCCTTTACACACTAAAGGTGTGTTAGACACTAAAGGTGTAGATTTCTGTGGTGCTTACACATGCTAAGTGCCTGGGGCTAGGAAACAGATACCTGTCTTTTAGGAGCACTCTTCCAGGAAGACGTTTTCATTATACAGGCCATGTGGATGAGATCAGCTTAGAGGGAAATGTCTCCGATAAGAAGGCAAAGAGCAAAGAGGGAGAAAGCCCATCTAGACAGGACTGCCTCCAAAAAAAGAGATGTTGGCATATGAATGTTATTAAATGATGATAGTGAAGAAACAACTCAGCAGATAGGAATTCCCCCATGCCTCCATTTCTTTTAAGACGCATGGTTAATCTACAAAACAACCACTAAAATTAACACGTTTCATACACCACTGCCCACACTTGGAACAGATCTGTGTTGAGCACTGAGTTAGATGAAGGACACCAGCTACACTCCAGGTCCCCAAAGCAGACCTGGCCACACCCTCCAGATAATTGCTGCACTGTCAATCAACAACTTCACCAAAATGGAAAGAATTGTCAGAGCACACTACAACCCACTTGGGTGTGGCCACACCCTTGTGGAAGAAGGCATGAACTAAAATAACAAGCTGCTAGTTTTAGGGAGCTCAGCTCCCAGG
>WEIT01001596.1:463-29982 GCA_013389985.1 Dryoscopus gambensis | reverse complement strand
ACTCTTTTGGATACATCTGTGCATTGGTACTACTTGTCCAGTGATCTTTAAGGGTTTACTCAAGCCAATTAGGCTACAGTGACAGAGAGGTTAGAAGGACCAGAAAAAGTCGATAAACAGAGGGGCAGTGACAGCCTCAGGACCAGCTGCTAATGAGAATTAGCAGTACACGTCCCTACACCCATTATCTGGGAACTGAATAACACTAGTAGGTGTGATAAGACCCCAAATGTGGTCTTCCCTTCCTCAGCTTTATTTCCCCTCTGATTTCCCTCTACTGTGCTACACCTAAAAGTTACACCTTTTTCGTCTCTGAGTAGTGCATGTCTCTGTGGCTTATTCTCGTGCTCTCTGGAGAATGAGAGAGTGAGAGAATGGTGCATATGCAACAGCTCTGTTGGAAAGTTTTCAAGAGGTAGGCTGTGAAAATAACATTTTTTTCTTTTCTATAGTAACCTTTTTCAAGGGCTAAGAACTGGCTTGGATATCATCTTTTTTCATTTCTCATAAAAAAAAGAAGTGTTGATGTCTTTATCTCGAAACAATGATTTATCAAAGAAAAAAGGAAAGAGCAATTTTTTCTCACCCTTTGAAGAAAATCTGACTAAAGTAGCTCATATTTTTCGTTCTATTTTAAAATTTTCTAATTTCTAATTTCTAATTTTCATCCATATAACAAGAGGACTTGGAGCAACACTTCTTCTTTGTCCTAGCATTAGATAGTTTTTAAGTGTTATTTGTTCTGGCTGAAGTCTCGTGGAATTTCAAACCACGAAATTCTCTCATGTGAACACAAGACTTCGATGTCACCAGCACGTACAGCAACAAACTTATGTACAAATGTTTTGTGACAGAACTATCTACCTCAGCTGATGTCTGAAAGTTGACAACATATGTACATTTGCTTCACTCTTGTAGCACGTGAGGGCTTTTTTGTCTCAGCTATTTTCTGTGTTTAAATTAAACATATGATATAGCTGTATACTGAAATGCTTTCCCTGTGAAATGTTCATTGATGGATGCGATAATTAATTTCCTTTTTCATAATTTCAGAAGGTAATTGTAAAAGCTTCCTCAATTTTACACTGATACAACCTGGGTGCCTTTTATTAACAAAGCAAGTTCTTAAAGTATCCTTATTTTTACTGCTGCTACTGTATTAGTATCTGAAATGTGATTATACCTTTGAGATCCATCATGTCACCTATAGTTATCTGAAATGCTGTTCTCAATTCATTATACACAGAAATAAAGATACAAATCCAGTCTTACAGTCTCATTTTATGTGACAGCTCTCAGTCATATGGGAGATGTGTACCACAAAACTGCATTTATTATAAATCTATATTAAAAGCCTGTTCTGTATGAGCATGTGGATTAGAAAACTTGTTTCCTGACAATGTCTACAAATGCACAGTCCAATCCATATTCCTTGCCCTAATACAGATCTAATAAAAATGTTCACAAAATTCTTAAGGGTTAGCTGCCTTTCAATTTCTCCCCCTCAGGTGCTTCCTTCCCAAGGGACTGGTTATTTTAAAAACAAATCTACCTACAAGTCTTGTTTTTCCTAGAAAATCTCCAGATAAGCACAAGTTGAAATCGCTTTTTTTCATCAAAGCTATTCCTTTATATCTTTGACATTGGTTTTGTTCTTTTAAATTAAAGGGGGAATCTGTAAAGCTCTGAAACGGCAAAGGACTGAATTGCAGGTCTGTCTGGAAAAGGCCATGGTTTAAGGCAAAGTTTACAGCTCTGGAACTGAACAGCTCCCACCGCATGTAGAGAGCTTTCCAACCCACTGCATCAACAGCTCGTTTGCTGATGCACAGGTGTGGCCACCTCAGCTCTGGAACAGTCTGGTAATGTTAAGTCATATGTTGCATGGATGGGGTCAAGGCAGGAAAAGGGAAAATGTTCCATTTTCCATCGCTTCCCACCACTTCCAAATTTAGAAGTGAGGCTGGGTGTATGGAAAAAAGGCATTACCTCCCACAACACACCTTGACTCTCTTCTATCATTAGACCATCACAGTTCCAGCCATTTGGCTGTTACAGGCTTAGAAGCAGCAATAGTTTAATTACCCAGATACTCAGCGAGGGAATCTTCTGGGTTGTTGCAGTGCATTCAGAAAGAGCTGCTTTGAAATCATTTGAGCAATACACAGCATCCCCTGTGAGAGGCTCCCTGCTTTGTTGAATTGATGCAGACCCCTCTCCAAGGTAAGAAGCACATTTGCACGAGCTGGCAGAACCCGCGTGAAGGCTCGGAGCTGCTCAGGGCTTTCTCGACATGTTTGCATAATTGTGGTTTTTCAGACCAAAAGAGGAAGGTAAACTTCATTCATGCCTGACCTGCTGGCCTTCACAGCTGGAACATGTTGGAATCACTTCTGGCACTGAAAAGGTTAATTGTCTCCTGCTGTGAGGTAGGAATCTAGAAAAGGATACCACATTTGGTGGGAATTATAGTAAATGAGGTTTTCTTTATAGCACTGCTCATTCTCAACATGTTGAAAGGGCATTAGTTCACAGTCACTTTCTCTGGAATTATCAAATCTGCTCAGGAAGCCTTCATTAGGATATTAAACAAGACTTAATAAGTGAAAGTGATTTGCATCGCTGATAATCGTGCGCATTAATCAAGCAAGCTTCTGTCTCTCCCTCTGCAATATGTTTCATGTTCCATTGTAAAGCCTCTTTAATTCTGTAGGGCTTCTTAAAAGGGAAATGTTACATTTAGAAAGCCATTTTTAAAATTATTTACTTAGCAAAGATCACTATAAATAATGTTCAACTCACTCCTCAGCTTTAACCATCAATATAATTAATACTGAGGGGTTTGTATCAGGGATATGGACCAGATGTGTTCCCATTTATCAGAAATAGATTGCACTTACTCTAATAAATGTGTTTTCATTCTGAGTAAGTTTTGAAACCAAATAACTGCATGTGACACTTTAATCTGAAGTCACAATTTTAGGCTAAGGCATTTATTTCTCATGCCATGGTGGACCATGCAAGCTTTCACTACATCATCCCACATACCAGAGTCACCCTCACAGTTCTTAATGAAATTGTGCGGTAAATATCCCCCGCTCTTTGGTAATTCCAAGGTAACTTTGCATGATTTATTCGTAGGGGCTGATGCTACTTCTGTAAAGCTCAGCCAGATAACATGGTGTAAATAACCCTCACACTTCTGCAGCATCTCCCCCTCTCAGGGTTGTAAACAGGTTGAATTTTCACAACGCCCCACAAGACAAGTCTTTTGCACCAGGCAAACTGACACTCGAGGCACAAGTATTTTTGCCTGCATCAGCAAATGCTTGAGAAAACAGAATTAGACCCTTAAAAATTAAAATTAGACCCTCTGCTGCCCTGGCCACTAGCCTGCACTAGGGCAGTATAGGCTGCCCCCCCTAACATGACCCTAAAAACACTGTGAGGGCTCTGCACACTCATCAGTGCCACCTGCATATTGCACAGCCACACGAATAAAAAAACTCCAACAAACCAATCTTCATATTACTGTTCTTCATCAAATGTCTCACCAAGGATAGCCTTAAGGAAAATCTTGTTGCATGAATTAGAAACCATTGTGAAAAATGCATAGATATTGTTTGCAGTGCAGCAGGAGGGGCTTTGGCTATAGTCTGTAAATCTACAGAAGTGGCCAAACCCACAGTCTAAGTAAGGAATAACACTGATGTCAGGATGAAGAAGCACATCATCTAAACAAGTTCACCAGTGGGGGTAACCTTTTATCCACCAAAATGAGCTAGAACAAGAAGGTTTATGCATTTTTTTAGGAGTCCATATGAGAGCCTGAGCAACTATGATCATGTTCGGCTATTTCTGATGCAGCTATGATTCTGTTTCTAAACAAGGGGTGGAAATTACTGGTGGGAGTCAAGGCCCACTCTTTTTGCAGGTATGATGATTTAGCCCACTCCCTGGAACAGGCTGCCATTGCTTACTTCCTTCATTGACTTTTTTGCATTGTCCTTACTGCATTTCATGCCATTTACATTCTCCCAAGACTCAAAAGCACCATTTAAGAAACCACCACTAAAATTATGACCATGAAAGTATTTATTGCTCCTAAGAAAATGCTGTTTGCTGGAGCTCATGTTTGCGTTCACTGAGGCTGAGCACATAGCTTAAACGGAGCTAAAGAGATGATGTTTCTATAAAGTTGTGGAGACTCAATTCATTCTAATGGCCTGAAACATGAATTATGTGCCCTGCTTCACTAGCTTCATGGTTCAGTAATCTGCTATAGCTCAGATGGAACCATTTATCTGAAGAGAGAAAGGTGTTATTCCCTGTTTACTGCTGATTTCCTTTTATTTGTGTCTGTATATGTGTTTATGTGTGGTGTTTTCCAGCTAGCAGGTGTTAAACTTCATAGGTCTGACTGAGCAGTTTTCTTTTTTTTCTAGAGCATATTTGAGAAGATCAACATCCAGCAATTCTTTCCTGTTTTCAATACCAAGTTTTACAGTTGGACCATTCACATGGGTGAGAAACCGTTCCTCTAAGCTTTGAAATCAGTTTTGTGGATTCCCTCTGATGATAACCAAATGAGAAAAATATTCCACTGTCCACTAATAAGAGCACAAATGCAACCTTTTTTTTTTTTTCCCTAAACTGCTGCACAAATGTTTTAAATTTTCAAAGCAGGAGCATAAAGTTTAAGCTCCCAAATCACTGTTTTAGTGTTTAAATGGATTTGGCCATTTATTTTGCAAGTATGGTGGGAGTTGCACTGGAGGTCAGTGCAGCAGGCTTGCCTGAACACGGTCCATTACCCTCTGCAGCAGCAGCAAACATGGAACAAAGGGACCTCTTCATTATCCCACACAAGGAAAACTCTGGCAGAGGCTGAAAGAAGGTAATGAGTAAATCTCCAGTGAACAAATATAGTGCCACATGAAGATACCCAAACTAGCTCTAATTGACCAAAATGCAGTTTCTCTACATGGCATTGCACTGTGCCATGCAAACATAGCTTAAACCTGTGTTTGTGGTGGTGCATTCCTGGTAGTTCTGGGTAAAGTTGGCTTTAGGGCCAAGACCCCCTCCACATAGCTTTGACAACTAGAAGATCAAAGATAATGCTAATGATATCCCTCTATTCTGAATTATTGCTGCCAACTGTATCAGTGTTAAAGCCCCTACTCTTGGGATCATATGATTTGCTGAGAATCTCTCCTCTCGTTTAATAATAAAAAGGTAATTTCCATCAATGATGCAGAGGAAAGCTTGGAAGCATGACCAGAATATGTCCTAAAACCTCTCCTCTCCTGCCAAAAAACCCCTCAGAGGTAATAAAAGGAGTCTAAAAGGTATTATTTTTAATCTTCCAACATTTAAGCCCATGACATAATTCTCTGTGCTGCAGCATCTTATGATTTTTGAGCACTCAGAAGTATTAATAATGCAGCCTAAAACAGATATTTGTGAAAATGCAGAACTAAATAGCATAGGAGAGAGGCACATGAGGCCTTCAAAATAGCATAGCAGGGCTGGGAAGGGAGGGAGGGCAAATGGCCACACAAGCTGTATCAGTGTGACCAAATAAAACAGGCCCTGGATGTCTCTCTGTTCGGAGGCCAAGTGGAATGAAACGTCTGGTGCCCACATCCATCAATTTGCTTTCCCCCAAAACAGGGTGGCTGTGTTCAAACCGCCCCCTGGGACTAGGTGGTCACCTGTGTGTTTATTTACTGCCATAGCTCCCGGGATAATGAGAAGGGAGAGCTGCAGGCTTGGGAAGGTGGGGAATGGTGTACATGCAGGATCTCTGACACAGTGTGAGGAGGGAGCCAGCTTGCAGGATGGAAAGGGTAAAAGAAGCACAAAGGGAGTGAGTGTCTGCCAGGTGGGAAAAGGAAAGTATGCGGAGCCAGAAGGCAGCAAAATATGCAACTCTCTGAACACCAAAATAGAATGACTTCCTGGACAGAAAGGCACAACTGCCCTTCTCTTTCTGCTGGAAAATGTTACTACCTAGCTGCAGTTTGCCGCCACCTCTCGATCTTAGCACTTGTGGAAGTTACTTGACAAATAATAAGCTTTACTAAGCCAGACTGGCATGTGACCCAGAAAGAATTCCATGCCAAGTTTTAATTTAATCTTTATATGCCACATTGAAAAATCAGGCAAGATGATATCAACCAACCACTTTCAGGGGGAAAAAAGCCCACAAACACACAACAACTCATCTAGAATGAGATTGTTGACTTAGGCTTAATTGGAGCAAATGTTGTTAAAAATGGCATGTGTATGTAATTTCTCACACTGCTGAAATTTGTGAGTAATATTGGTGTCAAATACAGTCCTGTATGATTTTGAAATGGGGGAAATATGTACCAATATAGGGCCTGAGTATCTTCATTGCCTCTGACTTATTTTCACTCCCTGAGAAAAAGATTACACATAAGAGACATATACTTACACCAATTTGGAGGAAAAAATTTGGATGTGAAATTTTTAGGCAGGCTCATCTCACGACCTGAGGCCAAGTCTGCAAATAATTTTTATAATCATAGGGCATGAACACAGAAGGATGTGGTCACAAATATTTTTATTAGTGTAAAAAGCAAAGCAGAAAACTCTGGCCTTTGAGACACAGGAGAAAGCAAGGAAGTTGATTGCACTAACATAATCAAAGCACTCAGACTCTGCCAGAAGCCTTGGACATCACCTGTTTTTAACTGTGAAGGCCAGAAGGTCAGATGTAAACAGCAATAATTGCTTTCAGAAATTATAACAAACATTAAGCAGTCCTTCTCATAGAACATCAGTCTGATTTTGGTGATCACGATGTGGAAATAATAGGAGGAAATCCTTTCAAGGTTTTGTGCAAGCATGGCTGTGGATTCTCCCAGCCACCAGCTTTCTCACTGTTACACATTAACTGATTGCTAATCTCTGTTTGGTGGTCCAGTTGCAGTGGGATCTGCTCTCACAAACTCAGAGAGTTTGTGACTTCTTTCAGAAGCCCCACTCCTCTCCCCAGAGGCACCTTCTGAAACCTACAGTAGACAATAGCTCACTGGTAATTTCTATAATGATGTGCCAGTGGTACTAAGATACTTGCCTTCTTGCTGGAAGCACTTGGATAACCTGTCAGTGTCTGTTATGTTACCATGTCATATCATATTTTATGTGACACTGCCTACAGGGCTGCATATATGGAGTTTCACGAGCCCCTTTCCAGTGGTCATGGGGCATGTTAGGAGCAATATTACTTTTCACAACTTCTGGAGTAACACAAAACATTTTTGGAATTAAAATAATAAAACTGACCTCGGACTGAGACTTTGCTCTTGTCCTGATGTATGGTGCACCGTGGAAAAAAAACCAAAAGGAATGTGCCTTCTGTCCTTCACGGTAAACTATCACAAGGATCAAGCAGCCACATAAAACTGGATTCTGGCAGAGTGATCAACTCATTTGTACTCATATTTTCTGTCATTTGCCTTGTGATCTGCTTAGCAATGTCCTCTTGGTGAACCTGACATTACATCCTAAATCTACAGGTCTTTTTTTTTTCCCCAGCAGTATCACCCTTCTAACACGCTGCAAGCTCAGCGTTGTTGGTGGAAAATTCTCAAGTAAGAGAAAAACACAGATTAACCAATCAATATAAATCAGCACACAACCAAAGTAACTTAATTAATAGCAATGAGGCTTTGTCATAAAGAGAGTAAATTAAAGGAGAATTGTTATAATCAGTTCTTCAAAGTAGATTTTAGAGTGGCCTGGTACAGTAGCAACTGCATCTTTCTTCCTGCTGGAGATGGACTGTGCGCAGAGAGGAAGCGAGAGGATGAGAGAGGAAGGAAGGAAAGAAGAGCAACTGATGTGGTTGGCTTTCTGTTTTGATATATCTGGGTGGCATGTCTTCTTCAAGGAAAACTGAAATACCAGTAAAGACTAGGCAGGATTTGTGGGAGGCCAGGAACTGAACTTGTTTCATGCCTTAAAAAAATATATGTATTAAGACCTTTTACAGATTGCTATTATTTTATCCACATGTCTAAGAAAGCTGATCACCATTATATCTTTAAAGAGGTGAGGATAACCTAGAGTACATAAAGTGCCTGTGAGTGACAGGGTCAAGGGTGGAGCTAAGGGTCTATAAATCCTAAATCCTTGCTCTCACCAATAGTTAATACTTCCCCTCAAATGTGAAGAACTATTATTTTTCTGGGTTATGTTACTTTTTGGGGCTATATAACCTCTTATTGGCCCAGAAATGAGTTGTTCAAGATCCAAACAAATTAAGCACACTGCAGTGTAAGGTGAAGACCCCGTATTAATTCATCTGTGATAGCCTCCACCTCTGTAGAAAAATGCTCATTTTGAAGGTGATTTTATTACAAGAGCAATAGAAAACACTCTTTTCTTAAATGAAGTTATAAAATGATTTTTACCACATCCTTCCTCATCTCCTTTTTCTATGGATCAGAATGACAGGAACCAGATGCTAAGCCAAAAAGGACATTGTTCCACCTGCAACATCTGGCTCTTTGGCAAGCCACACGGGAAGCTTCAAAGTTACATCTCTGCCTCTCACATGCTAAGGCTGCTGGTTGATTGCTTTATCTTTCTAGATGTAATTTTCCTTTGATTCACCTATAATTCTGAGGAACTGATGCATTTGTATCCATTTTGAATAAGGTTCTGTACAAATGCCACATTTGATCTCCAGGCAGATCCTTTTATTTTCATTTAAATGTTCTTTATTTCATGCACTAGCTCTACTGCTGCTTGGCTACATTGTGGCTGATACTTGCACACATGCTGCAGCCTTTTTTCCCCAAACCAAGCTGAATAGCCAGGCCCTCAGCCATGCAAAACCAAGCAGAAATTGAAATACTTTTCTTAGCATTACTCCCTGCTGCAGTGAGGCATTTTTAGAGAAGCAGCTCCCTGTTACTTACAGACATTCCTGATTCACTTCTGTCCTCAATTCCTTAGTCCTCTTCTACCAGATTTTTTCCATTTCTCTGTTTCTTGTGAGCATTAGATCAAGTAAATAAAACATTAAAGTAACTTTCAGATGAACCAGAAAAACAAGATGACTGCAAGTTAAGACTGAGCACCAGTCTCCTCAGAACCACCTGGCCTACTGAGGTAACAACTAATTTCAGCTGTTTCCAAGCCCTTTGATGTCGAAGTATGAAAAACCCCTGTCCCTACAAAAAGATAATTGAGATAGCAGAGGACAGTACAAAGCATGCATAGCACAACAGTGTTCTGGCTGGGCTCTCTAGAGGGTGCTGTGAAACACTCTGTTAATTAGTAGGAAAGGAGTAATGAATTATTAGCATCCATTCATTCAGGATTTAAATCCTGATCAGAAATGTGTCCCGCCCTACAGCTATCAGTACCTTTTTTACTTTGTGTTGTAATCTGTAAAAGGGAATGTGGTTCCCACCTTTGTTCTGCTATTCCCTTCCTCCACCTGCACGAGCCATCAGACTGAAATCTATATTCCTAATTGCTCTCTCTCTGCTCTGAGGCAGGAAACATGCAGTCCATCTGAAAGCAGGAAAAGGAGAAGCCTAAGAGAATTATTTTTTCCTTAAAGAACCACTTTTCTTCAGGTTCTCTACCTGGGGCCAACCAAAACTCAGCAGCTGCTTCAAAACAACATAACCCATCACAGGGTGTCAAGTAATCTGCCCACAAAAGGCAGTGAGTATGTTCCATGATGTGGCCCAGCAGTATTTGCTTCATCTATTCACTTTTAACACACTGGGTCAGGCTCTGTTTCGTGATGGGTGGACTCTGACCTAAATCCCAAGGGAGAGAGAATTCCAGCTTTGCCTGTGTCTAACTACCAAACTCAAGGACAGAAGCCTTGCAACCTGCAGACATGAAGCCATAAAGAGTAAAATCAGTGGAGGTGAAGTGGATATGGATTGCACCAGTGTAACTGGCAAAAATATGACATACTCTGTTCCAGCTTCACAAATATCAACAGGAGTAAAGGAGGCCTATTTTCATCTAAATTTAAACTTATTTGAAAATATGAAAATAGTACCCAAAACTTGTTTTGCCTTTCTGAGTTTTAAGGATAATTCCACTCTGAGTCAGAAAAACTGAATTTTCTCCAACCTTCAGAAATTTGTTGTCATGAAAGTTTCTAGCAACAGAGGAAGCTGCATGTAGGCTTATGGCCCAGTTCTCCTAGCTACTGTACCAACTCAAGGTAATAGATGGCCTCTCCTGCAAAGGACTAGTAATAAAAATAAAAAATAGATATGGAAAGTGGCAGTGGAAAGAGAAGCATAGAGGTGAAGTGACCTAATAAGGTCACATAGCAGAGCTAAGAGTAGAATACAACTCTACCCGTGCCTTCTCCAAGTACCCACTAGAAGAGGCCATAGACATCCCTCAGGTTTTCCAGACAGTCCCCCAGTATTTGTTACCCTTGACTGGGTACCTTCACTTGATCTTTCTGGGGAAAAAAAGTCCTTGGGTTGTAGTTCACAGTGTTGCCAAAACAGTTTACAATTATGAACAGCTATAACTGAATTTGAGCTTTATTATTTTTATTTTATCCATTCTGCACATTTATCTAGTTGTTTGTATAGGAATATAAGTGTATCTGGGGTTTGACTCATTTCTTCTGCAATGTGGAGACTCCTCCAGCCATCTGACAATAAGGCACCTATAGTTGGTAATCTCCACAGGCAGTTTGTGGAGAAAGAACTTTGACAGTATTGTTTTCTTGACTCAGAAAGAAAACAAGAACTAACTAAGATCTGAGACTGATAGCTCCTATGGAAGTCTATACATCCTTTTCCCTCTCAACAGTGGAGAAACTAACCAGAGGTGAAGCACCTCGAGCCTTCTCAGACCGAGAGTAAAGAACTTAACTCCACTCAATTCGTGCTTACAGGCATTGGTGTCTCTGGGTATTGCACCCTCACAGAAGAGTTAAAGTCATGCTGCGTGCAAGCCTAAGAGTGAATAAAGTGTGCTTTTGTGCTTTTGTGAAAGGGAGGGGAAGCACTCCCAGCTCCAGTGGACACTGGCAGTCTCAGACTCACTGGGTAGGTGTTGACTGGTATTAAGGTGACACCCAGTCCTCACTGGCCCAGCTGCCACAACTGCCAGTCTCCAGCCCTCCCAGTATTCTTTCTGTCCAAGGAAACCAAATGACTTACTTTGCCTGCTCCAGAGGTACCAGCCACTCTTTTCTATAAAATTGCCCAGCTGACCAGTGTAGTTCAGACTCAGAGAGACTGTTCCCAACCTTTCCTTAACTTGCTGACACTTCTGGTCTCGATCAGAAGGAACTTTTGTGGTACAAAAACCCACACTTGATTTTCTAGCCTGATCTGGAAATAGGTACACCTTTCCTCTCTCCTGCTGGGCTCTGCACACTTCTGTCTTTGCAAAAGCTTATCCTTGAAGAAGGCTGTTTTCAGGGAAATTGAGTGATCATGGAGGATCACTGCGTGCAGGAGATCCCCTTTGCTGCTATGACCATTATCTGAAAGATTCATTAACTCTGTCAAGAATGTCACCCACCACACAGTGATCTCCAATATCTTGAGGGAAGGTCACAAAGAACAACCAAGCTGGGAATCTGGTTGGAACCAGTAAGATTAGACAGGATAGAAAATGTGGCCAGCGGAGATGGGACAGGTGGAAATCAGTCATCCAAAAGAGGTGGGTACAGACTTCCTCTGAGTCAAAAGTCTGATATGCCAGTGAAGGCTTTGCTTCCAAGACCTTCCCTAATGCTGGCAAATTATGTATAAATACAGGTTTATGGTCAGACCAACACTGTTTTGCCAGCTTTACAGATGTGCCTTTCCTCTTCTGCATTTTTAAGCTGTGCAGCTACCAAGATAATTCTGCAATGTTAAGCTTTTTCTTCTGTATGAAAGGTCTCATCTTGTTTCCAAGAAGTGGCTAGTGTTCTTCTCCATAGATAAGATTTTATAATTTGTCCTTCCTCATTTACTGTAACATTGTACTTTCTTAATGGTCAGAAACCAAGGGCCTAATATTTGAGTGTCGAGGACCATGAAAACAATAATTCCCTGTGAAGTGAACAAGATCTCTGTGTGTGTCCTTGGCACCTTTGAAAATCAGGCTCTCTTGTGCTTAGCTATCAAAATGATTGGCACCAGTTGTATCCCTAGACAGTGTGATCTATATGAAACTATTCCTCCTTCAAAATCTTGTCACTAATTCCAAATCACATTGCTTCAAGACCCTGTCAAAAATATATTAAATTCCTACATAATCCCGTCCAGTTTCTCTGCAGAAGAACAGTTTAATTTACCCTGTTCAACCTGGTTAGGCTATTCATATTCTCCATTCGACTAGGCCAGCTCTACTTTTGATCACATCAGCACCAGAACAAACATCATTTCCCAGATATGCTCTCAGGACATTCACCTTTTAATGTCTCCAATCAAACTGCTGTTTTGATGCTTTTCCTTCTGCTCCCCAATCCGCTTCCTACATTTCATATAGTTTTCAAAGGATCTCTTTCTGTGGTGCTCTGTGAGACTTTCCTCCACCACTTCATAGAGTGCCCCCAAAGTGAGTGGTGATTTACCCTCTCTTCAGTCATTATTCTTTATGTGTACCTTTGCAAAATCAACAACAGTCTCTTTATGAATGCAGTGAAATTGTTCATTCATAAACCAATACCAGTATTTCATCTGTGGCCTTTCCCTGGAAAAATGGAATGACAGAGGATGTCACAACAATGGTCAGGGAATTCTCCCTGTTTTTGTTGACTGTGCTTACATCAGACTGGCTTGAATGTGCACACCTACCCACAAGTATATATATTTTTATAGCAGATTCTGTTCAACTAGTGAATGAAAAATCAAAAGGGCGGCACTGCCCTGAGACACATCTACCAAATGCCCAGGAGGAAAACTTGGCATTAACCTTCAATAAATGAATGGATAATATCGCAAATAATAAGATGGCTAAATATAGGCATGATCTATGAATTAAACATTGCCTAACTTTGCATGATGCTAATTTATTTTGGCATATCTTGATGATTGCACTGTGGCTGTGTCCTTCTGAATGCTTTTTAATTGTCCAGTGGTTGTCCTTTGCAATCCAGCTACTGGCTACAGTAAAATATACAGTAATCCATGTCAACACTACACACACAACTGCACACACACATTGTGTACCAGACATGGGTGACACTTTGTGAGGTACGCATAGAAAACAGCATACATGCATACACGGCCTCATTCATAAAAAAAAAAAATAAATAAAAAGAAAAATTCAGTTATTTAACTGATTAGAAATATTGTCAGTAGAGTAACTGTGTGTAATGACTGCAGACTTAAGCTTTCTGTGCCTTTTCAAACAAATCATTAGCATTTCCCATGCAGAGAAATGTTACACTATTCTTAGCAGTAAGTCTCTTGCATTTGGTCTTCTGTAAAAACTAGAGGGAGGTCTCTGCCAAGAGAAAGCAGCCCTTATACTGGGTGCTGTACAACCACAGAAGAAGAATGAGCCACTGCTCCAAAGGCACCGTAAGTTACAGAAGACATGAGAACAGGTAGAAACTAAATACACAGAGAGGGGACTTGCCCAGAGTCCTGGGGGCATGGCAGCTCCTGTAAGCTTCTGCCTGAGAGCAGGATGAGCCTAACCCCAGACAAGAGATGGGACAGCCATTGGTGGGAAGGCAGCTCTAGGAATAATTAGTGATGAGAGTGGCTGCTGGAAGACAGGGAATTTGCAGAGGAGCAATGAAGAGCTGAAAAGCCCCACTGCAGGGTGCAGAAGACACTGCTGGGTCAGGAGGATGTGCTGAACCTGCCCTGGCCAGGGTGCAGTGAAAGGACACTCACACCATGGCAGAGATACCCCCATGTGTAAGCACAGGGTGCACGTTCACCCGAAGGATGCTCAGCGTGGTGAACACCTTGCTCTGTACACGGCAGTCACTCAGAGCATAGCCAGCTCTCTGTGGCACATGACTTTGTCCTTACATGTTCATTTCAAATACAGGGGCACTGCAAGTGCCATGCTCCTTTTAGCCAGAAAAGCTGTTTGATCCAAAAACCTGCTTTTTACTCTTTTGGTTCTCTTAGATGCCCACCTGTGCCTTAGAACTATTTCTTGAGTAGGACTTTCAAATGCTCCAAGGGTGCTTGTAACCCTCTCCAGTCCCAGAGTTTTACCATATCTGTTCTTCTGCAAGTCAGAAAATGCATCTGAGAACAATGTGCCAATGCTTTCTCACAAGACATGGTGCATATCCCTAACGTGAGGCTGACTGTTCTGCTAAGATACATAAATCCAGCCTTTACCACTCTCCCCATGTTCTAAATGCATGGTCACCCAGAAGGAATCTGCACAAATGGAAAGAAAATATATTTACCATTGGCCACTGTTAGAGGATACACAGTATCCAGGCCATTACAGCCTGCAAAACCTCCTGGACCAAACCAAGCACTACATAACCCTGAAAGCCCTTCTTCCTAAATTAATTCATGCGGATCCTGCTCAAGTTTCTCAGGTAACAATATCAATGATTTGATTCATGTAAATGAGGGCTGGAGAGGGGATTGTCCCTTTAAAACCTGTTAACTCTTTTTCTACGTTTTCCCTCTTATTTTCTTTCAAACGCAAAATATGGAATATTTTGTGACTTTAGATCTGCAGGGAAGAAGATTAGCCAGCTTTGGAACATGGTAATATGCTTCTAAGCAAGTGGCAAGCACCACCTCAAACATACAGCCCTAGAAGATGTGCTCAGTAAACTAGGATGATTTTTTTTTAATGAAGAAATGAGCTTCCCATTGCTCTCTGTCATGTAAAGCTCACTATGGAGGCCAGTTTCACCAGTTCATCCCTGTGTTTACCAAATCTGTATACTGAGAACTCAGAGAAATAAAAGAAAAAGTCAAAATATATAAAATAATAAATATTGGAAATGATATGGGTATTTCATAGAGCAAATTAACAGAGATTACTTGTACAAGTAGCCTGCAATGTCCTTAAAAATATTCTTTAACTGAGGAAAAGTTTTCTGACCTTTGGAGGAAATGCTTGCTTCTAGCTATGACTAAAAAGAGATTTCCTTCTTTCTCTGTTGTGTTAAGAATCTTTTCTTCTTATAAAGAAGGCACCACAGTGTTTTATAACTGTCATAAAAGCCTGCAATCCTTTTGAGGTTAAGCTACTCAGCTATTCAACTTTTACTACAGAAACTTTGAAATTCAAAAAGAAAAAATAATGTAAGTTTTTGAAGGACATGTGTTGCTGTAGGTGATCCTGTTAATTAAAAGTGATTGCCTGCTAGGAAATCATACTTTAAAAAGTTTCATGAATTTATTAGAACCCTGAAGGTATCTTTGTATGCACAGGGCTTTACATGCCATTTATGCAATTTTGTTTCAGATCTGTTTAAAGCTTCACTGACGCTCCCTGAGCAGGGAACAGCACTGCCAGCATTTGTATGTATTTTGGCTAATTGAATTATGTGAAAATACATACTAATGAAGCTTTACCAGTGATGTTTGCTGAGGATAGTTTAGGTCTCATTTTCTTCTATATTAGCAGTATCAGCACACATTCCTATAGGCTTTTGTGCAGAAACTTAGTCCCATTTTTTTTTTGCAGTGTTATTCAGTAAGTAGTTATATGAATGTATATGCGGTTGCATGTAAATTGACATACAGCTTTCAACAGAGATGAAAAGATAAAGAGTAAACTATGATTTGAGATTAAAATATACTAGTTTCTTATTAGAAGAGAACAATTTCAAACGGAAAACTAATTAAGATCTATCTTAACAATTTATTTTTCCTGTTACTAGATTTACAGATTGTATTTTAATTGGTCATTACTTAATTATCCATTTCTGCACAAATCCGTCTGGAAATATTCTTACATAGACCTTTCCTCAGCAAGGCTTTGCTGCCCCTTGACAATGGTGTTTGAGGGATAAATGATTGAGACAGAACAGTTGTTTACCGTGTGAGGGTTTTTTAAGCTGAACCATGGGAAATATCAAAGCTGAGGAGTATCAATCTATTGCACTTTAGATGTGTGGAGGTCCAAATCCCTGCGCTCACCAACTGACTGCAGGTAACTCAAGTTTGTGGCCACTTCACAAAAGCAATCAGCTTAATTGCCTAATAAAAATTGCAGTCGGGTTTGCTGCTCACATTTTCTTTTTCAGGTTAGACATAGAAAACTCTTTTTTTCCTTTCTGTCATGTCATTTTTGTACTTTATAGTGTATTGCATAAACTAACCCAATGTGCAGGCAGCACCCTGCCTTGGTGTAATATCAAATACTGAAATGCTGAAAGGAAAAAAAATCCTCTGTGACTCTTACCAGCCAAGAAAAAAAGAGCTGAGGAAAAGTAAGAGGAGATTTGTGAAAGTTCACCGAGAACTTTGATGAATGTGTGGGCAGGTAATTTTGCACAAGCTTTGGAATATGTTGTCTGTTACAGAGAAATTTATGCATCCCAGAATTGCTTTGGAATGATCAACTCTGGGGAGTTGTTCAGACTTGACTGGGCAGTTGGTAATGTTAACATTCATCTGGAGCCACTGCTCTCTCCTTTGCTGAGCTTTTCCAGATTCACACTATTTTAAATAATATCCCAGTACAGCTCTAGACAATGTGCAAAACAATTTTTTTTATATACATAAAGCATATTAATAGCAAAAAGGGAAAACTGTCATTTGGTATAATTAAATCTTGGTTTTTGTTTTTTGTTTTTTTTTTTTTACTCTAGAGTTCTTTTAGATTATTGTGCTCTGTATCAGACAGACTGGAATTGAATTTTTTCAAGCTGGGCTTCCCCTGCTATTTATGAAACCTAACAGTGGCATCTTTAGAAACACAAATATTTAGGCTTTGTATGTGGGTGTGCATGTCCATGCATTTCAGAGTAAAAGAGTTCTGCCTAAATTTTACCTTTTAAAAGTAAGAATCTGCACTTATTTGTCTACCTGCTGCAGCATGAACAGTTTGTTGTGTAATGCATGAATAAGGTTTGTGAATAATAAAGCCAAGAGTTAATACTTTAGAGGAGGGTATGAAGTACAATAAGAAAAGCAAATATTCAATTTTTTTAGTCTCCCATTAATACTGGTACTGTCGATCTGGACTATAATGTCTTTTAGGATTAAATAAATGTGTCAGTTCACCTGAGAAACTGAGTGAATAATGTATTAATGTGCGTTTGATGTGCACATTTACGAATATGTATCTGCCAAGCCCAGTAAAAAAATCCCTTCTACAGAGAGTCCTTTCAGAAATGATACCTCTTGAGGCATTAGAAACAAACAGGGCTTTTCCCTCAAGCTCTTATAGTCCCTCTTCACCATCCAAAGTAATCAGATAAACATTATTGACATGTCAGTGAATTCATCATTAAATAATGATGAATTATCACTTCTATCATTATAACAGCAAGGTGTTTCAGAAAACTTAAATGAAAGAAGGTTGCAGGTTAAGGGGAAGACTTTGTTCAGTCGTGCAAGAGATGTACAGATTGTGGAAGAAAGCATCTGAAAAGACCCCGAGCCTTTTGAAAAATTTGTAACTCCTGATCAACAGAAAAGAAGCATATTTTGCATTTTGTCTTATTTGTCTGTCATGCCTCTCTGCTAACTGCTAGTGTCTTGAAACTGCTTCTGCACCAGGAGTCACAGCCAGTTCTACTGCAAGTTCTCTGCCACCAGCACACACTCAAATACTCACCAGCTGTTTTGCTCTGAAAAGAAAAAAAAAGACAACCTGGTGCTGTTACCAAATGCCAAGACCCTAGTTGAGATGCAGACACTGTCTCCAGGCTCCCATTATGTTGCCTCAGCCCTGAGCTCTGAAGAGTATCGATAAGGGGCACAAAATAAAACAGGGGAATCAAGAGACGCTGAGTAATAGACCTTTGAATCTTTGTTATTGTTAGATTTACAAATAACACAAACTGGTTTGGGTAGGGAAGGGAAATCAGTTTGCAGTTCAGCATTGGCCTTGATACAATATCATTTCTCATATATGGAAAAAAGCATATTTGAACACTGAAAGTGAATAAATCACGGCTTCTGTACTAAAGGGTCAGCCTCTCCATACCCCTGTAAAAGGGGTAGCAGTGCTCATGCTAACATAAAGCTTATCCACCTGAATGCATAGGGCATTATATGTGCATTGAGAGAGAGAAGAGTTTTGTGTCCTGAGTATTTTCCATCTTGCAAGATCATCTTTCCTCTATACCAGGCGTCTTTTCATCTGACTTTATATTTTGCCTGTGGCTGGTAAAACCTTATGCTTTTCAACTCAAATGAAAATTTACATTGAAATTCTGGATTTTGAATTAAAAGAAACTGTAGATGCTGAAAGGCTTTTTTGTGTGGATGTCAGCTTGTGTGTGCAACTGTTCAGCCTTGTAGAAAGAATTTATAGTTACTTGCTCTTAAAAATTGCACCAAACCCAAGGCATTCTAGGAAAAACATACTATGCTTTACTCAAAACCAAAAATGTTTCACCTTAAATGCTCATAATTGAAGTCCCTTCCTGGAAGAGATGCCTGGCACTCATCCAGCTACAAGGTTTGCCAGTCTTTGTCCCTGGGTACCGTCTGTCTCTGAGGGAAGTCTGGTACTGCTGCACCTTTTCCTAAGTCCTTGCTACATCACTGCCCTTTATCCACTCCAGCAAAACTGTGCTGGCATGGTAGTCCCACCTCCCTGTCCCACTGGTGCTACTTACTGTTGTCCCCAGAGCAACAGACTTCAAAATGCAAAATAACTGGGGTGATCATAAAGGGAGTTTAGGGCAATTGTTTTAGTTGGGTTGTAGATTCAGGTGGACAAAACTGTGTTGCTTAATCCAGATCAAATTTTTGCCATCTCTGAACAAAAATGAAAGCTAAAAATTGTGTATTCAAGGAAAAAAACTGTGGGTTTGCCATCTTCACATGTCTCTGTAAATACACAGGCTTATTGTGACACTACTGAATCTGGAACTCAGTCCTCCAAACACATCCTTGGCTTCAGGTAGGGTTGTTATCTTCCTGCTTTCCAATCACACTGCCCAGTTTGGCCCACGCATAGACTGATCTGTGCCTGCACAGCAGGCCTTTGTCTGAAGTGACTTGGGTTTTGTATTTCCAAGGTAGCAACCCTAGATGGAACAATAAATACTCTTTTCTGGCAACGTTTTTCTCCTTAAGATGGCAGCTTGCATCCCATTATTTTTAAGGTAGCCCACTGAAGCAGGCTGTTGCTTTGAGGCAAAGCCACAAGGAAGTGCTGAATGTGGTTCCTGGGTAAAACATACCGTGATTTCCCACCAGACTTGTATTACAGTAGAGGTTTAATCCTTTCCCAAAAGATATGTCTTTCTTGAGACTCTGTCCCATCCAGTAAAGGATGGGTCATTCAGAATTTAAAAAAAGAGAAAACAGACATGGCTCTTTGCAGTTTGCAGTCCTGATAGAACAGCCTCCCCATCCTCTAGGGGATCAGGTAACAATGGGGTTTGATAATACTGCCGGAGTTTATTTGAGGGATGTTGACAAGCCTAATTGCTTGGCAGCTCTGAGCAGCTGTAGGGCCCCTGGCTGGTCTGGAGGGGGGGGATTAACTCTTGATTTGCCTGTGGGGTTTCTCATCACAGCCAGAACACTGCCTGAGAAAGGGTTACTGTGACACTGAGCTGTGAGAAACATGCTTGGAAAGCATTGAGTCTAAATTATGGGAAGTGACTGAGAAAGATACTGAGAGGATGTAGCGGTCGTAGAAGAATGGATAAAGTATTTTAAATGGATAGCAGGTCTAGAAGTGGGCTTTCTGCATGTGTCCTCTGCACATTTAAAGTGATGTGCAACAGTGTCAGTTCTTGCAATGGAAGCTTTTTCCTGTGTTATCCAGATAGCTAGTTGCCTGAAAAAAAAGACCAACCAAGGCAAAAAACCCATGACAAATCATTTCTCTAACAGAGACAATGAGTCAACTTCCCTCAGCAGTCTCTCCACCATTTATTTCTACTTTTCACTGAACTTTGACTTTTAAAGCAAATTCTACTGAGAAACAGAAGTGGATGGGGAAACATACCCAACATCATCATTGCTGACTGTGATATAAAACATTGCAGATGTGAGAATCTGCATCATTTCCACTCTGTGTTCCACCCTACTGGAAATGGGTCATTTGCAAGTCTAGCAGCAGGTATTTAGCTGTAACATGGCAGGGTAAAGTTGTTTGGGGAGTTTCAATTGTGTAGTTCCAGATTATTTTAGTGAAAGTGAAGTCCCCATTTTGCATTATAGTGGTGGTTTTGCAAACTGTGTAGTTATCTGATGTGGAAAATAAAACACACAATTGTGCAATTGTTTTTGGAACACAATAAAACTGCCATTCTCATTAGGCAGTGACCATTTGATACAGAAATCCCTGAATTATGTCTTAAAATTCTGGATTGGTACTTGGCATTTCACCCTTTCATGGCTTGTGCTAGCAGAAGACTGAATAGCCAGAATTTTAGCAGAAACCAAGAAGCCTGCATCTCTTCACCGTCACTGCCAAAAGGTCTGCGTGGTGTTAGCCACAATATCTTCCTCGTCTCAATTCTCTGTCAGTTGGGAGACAATCCTTAAAATCTGGCATGCAAGGGCAGCTCTAAGTCAGCCCACTTGGCACAACCACCCCAGGCCCAAAGGATTTCTAGGATTACTATCTTTCAGAGAGACCCCAGCTGTGGCATACAGTGTTATGACTTCTTCCTGCCATGTACATAAGCTGTCCACATGTCTACCTGGTCCAAAATATGTGTGCCATCTCCTAGTTAAGTGTCGAAAGGAAGCATATTCCTTCCCTTAATTATTAATCAATTCTTCTCCTTGATTTCATATTTATTTAAGCATTTAAGATAGTGTTCCGAACACATTCCTACAACATTTCTTCATGAAATCAAGAATTTCAAGTCTGTATCATCTGTATGGTCTGCACATAAGAAAGATTTTAATTCTTTTTACTGATACTTGGGCTTTAGTGCAAGGGTTTCTAACACGAGCTAAAAACCCTAGGAGATCTGTGAGTTATTTCTAAGGAATGCCTAAGTATACTGCAAATAGTTGTATTTTCTTTTGCAAGCACCTAAACCATTCAGCAGAAACATTTTCAAGGGTTACAAATCAGAAGCTGTTGAGAGCTCCTGCTTTAGCGTATTCTTTCTGGGAGTGCAATTCAGACACGCCTGCCGAAAAGATGACTCCCTGAGCTCTGAGAACACTGAAAGCTTCCTTTGCACAACTCATGTGACTTCTTTGTGTTTGTCATTTGGCTTGGATCAGTGAATCCCACACAGTGCATCATTTCTGATAGGAATGGCCAGAAGTGCTTATATATCAATCCACACCGTCTGCTATTCGGGGAATATTTTGGCCACACCTCTGTTTGGTGCAGACCTTTGGATTTTTCCTTTGGTGATTTGCAATGCTGACTTCTATTTTCTTGGCAATGTGTAAACTCTGAATAGGACAGAGCTATTTTTAGCTGTACATCAACACATTAAAAATGAAATAATTCCCAGTACCCATACATGAGCTAAAGCATAGGAGGATTTTAGATAGCAAAAACTCGAGTTGCTTTTACAGGCTTTCATGGCCAGCAAACTAACTGCTCATTTTGCACTGTAAAGTAAAAAATACCCTCCTATCCCTTTTAAATAGTCTCTCCTTTCATCGCTTCTATCAGAGAAGAATACTTTGTCTTTGTTTACTAGGTGCCTCATCCTCTTAGAGTGCTCAGAGGATTGATAAAAGCTAATCAGCTCCAGCATTTAAGATACAGTAAATGACACAATTACCATCGGTGTATTAATGTACATCAAGGTGATTAATTTGATTTTCTTTCAGCTCAGTGAAAAAGAGCACAGTAAGGTAAAAGGGGCCCTGGATTCCCAATGAGTATTTTCTCCTGCATCAATTTTTTTTTCCACCTTAGACAGTTTTGCTTTCCTTTATTTTTTTTTTTAATGCAGCTCTTAATTCCAGGCCACCCTAGAGCATGAGTCACCCAAAATGGCATTTATGCCAAGATAGCGGAAGGCCACAACACTCTGCCAGCAGTGTCCATGTGATTTCCAGGGCATAGTAAAAGCATACACTGCGATGTACTGCCCTGAGGACTCAGACACGAGGTGCATATTAACAGTAATGCCTGCTTACTCCTATTCCCTTAGGCCACAAACAGCTTTGTTCCTAAGTGGCATGTTAAGAACAAATAACTGCTTGAAACATCTCCAGGTAAATACTTTGAGGCAGCACTAATTTGAAACACCAGAGAGATCTGATCAAAAATAACCTGAACACCTGTGTAGAAATCCTACACCTGGCCCTTTCTCCTAATGTGGCTTTGAGTTCATTGTGGATGCCCCATCCTTGGGACTGTTCAAGGCCAGGTTGGATGGAGCTCTGAGCAACCTGGTCTAGTGGAAGGTGTCCCTGCCCATGCCAGGGCAGGTTGGAACGAGATGGTCTTTAAGGTCCCTTCCAACTCAAGCCATTCTATGGTTCTATGATTTGCATTTCTGTGATTTCAGTTGACTCATCTGGACAACGGGGACAACCACAACAACTCCTGCAACAGCCAGGGGTCACCCCAGCCTTCATTTGCTGGTGCTTATGAAGGCGTTTAAAGGCACATGGTCGAAGAACTTCTGGTGTTGTATTCTGTCATTAACGCACCCTGTGGCCTTGACCACGTTATTTACATTCCTGGTATCCTGAGGGAAATGGTTGGAGGCATGGGGCTGCCGATGGGTGGCTGGATGGATGGATGGATGGATGGATGGATGCACTGGCCACGGACTCCCTCCAAAGCAGAGCAGCCCACTACAGTTTCACTATTCAAACACAGGAATGGGGTAGCGTTAAGCGGACCAGCATGGCCAAGGCAGCGCCACGGTCTGCCTGCAATTCCCCCATTTCCCGGCTCTCCCAGAAGCTGCTTACACGCTTCGGAGCAAGGAGCTTGCTCCTAATGTTACGCTCGTGTCCCTCCAAAATAGTTCGTGGCGCTGCCAGCAGATGTCAGCAAGCGATAATAAAACGCAGTCCCGAGCCTCGCAGCAGAGCGTGAATTTGGGGTTGCCTGCACCCAACCTGTGCTGCGACCTCGGGACATCGAGCCATGACCCATGGCATCGCCATTCACCTTCCAGCTGCCACAAAGCAGCCACCTTCCAGCTGCTTTCTGTTGGTGTGCTCTCCTCCTAAAGCCGTCCCGGAATGCGGGAAACTGCCGCGATGCCGAGACCAGGCCAGCGGGGGAGGGGGTGCTGCCCAACAGCACACGGAGGCATCAAGTGACCCGGGCCGGGGCAAGACTGCAGGGCTGGTACCTCCCCACTGATAAATGAAATGTGCCCAAAGCACCAGCGCTGGGAAGCCCTCGCTGGCACCTCTTGTTTTGCCACATACAAATAGCCAGTATGTCACTGGATCTGCCGACAAGTCACTGCTAAAAGCAGGCAAAACAACAACAGAGCCAAACGGTAAAGCTCTGTTCCAAAATTCTCAGTGTACAGGTTTAAGAATAGCCTCAAGTGGCAAAATAGCATCACGGTAATCCCCATATAATGGTGCTTACATCACTGTGGCATGCTTTTATATAGGTATGGGTTTAGATTTTAGTATGGCCAGAGCCAGAAGTGGAAATGAAATGTGTTCAACTCAATACTGATCCTCTTCATAACCTCAAATAGATCTGATGACACTTCTGAGAAACACTATTTAATGTAAGGAGCAAGTTTCATACCAGGACTTTTTATCAGCCGCTGGGTATAAGAGTAGTTTATTTCTTACTGTGGTTTTAGTGCTCCAGGCAGTAAATGTGAGCAGGATCCCAGAAAAACATCCTGCAAGTTATTTGCTGACTACTGACTCAGTCCTGGCCTCACAGTTATTTGCTGACTGCTACTCAATCCTGGCCTCACTAGCAGAAATAAGGGTGAGGTAGCAAATTCTAATTTTTTGTGCACTTCTTGATGAACAACTCATCCCCTCATCAAGGAAACTGAAGCCATGTGAGTGTTGAAAAGGCATGTGGAAAATTGCTGTCCATTTGCTAGGAGGCTGAAGCAAAGTCTCACAGCTAAGCTTGGAGTAATCTGTGTTTGCACTGAGCCCCAGAGGCTTTCAGGAAAGCAGAATGAAATCAATGTCCTGCAGCGGAGGTTTCAGTGAATCACCAAACCCTGGAAGCAGACAGGTCAGCACGCACCAAGAAGCAGTGCTGGGTTTAAGTCTTCTTTGTGGCTCTCTGGAGAAATATACGCTTTTCTCACTCGGGGCCACACATCAAGTTGTTACTCAGATTTCCAGGCTTTATAGGAAGACTGGAAGGCATCTGATTAAAGCAAACAGATTACAGGAGCATTTGATTAAAAAGCAATTAAGGAAACTTTTTAAATAGAATTAAAAGACATTCGAGTAGCATCATCTGGCCTTGTACCTTTGCCTAAATTTTTTCTTCATACTGGGTTTCTTTTCAGGTCTTAACTATCCACAAAGAAATCTTTCTCACATAGTTCAACCCTCATATTTCACTGAACGTGTTTGACTGAGCTGGATAATTTACATTTTTTGGCCCTGGTTTGAAGCCCATTTCAGGTGGTTTGGAATTATCTGAGCCTGAAAATGGATTGGAACCTATGCAGAAAAATATGAGTATGCCAAAGGCTTTGCCAGTTCTGTCCTAGCTCTCTGAATTGTCACCAAGCACAGAAAATACTGTCCCCAAAGGAATTGCTCCTTGATATTTACAGGCTGCTAAAGTGAAGCAAGAACAAAACCTTCTGCCCTAGTCCTCCCAGGAAATTTTCCAGGCAGGGAGTACTTCATCTATGCTCAAACGAATGAAGAAGATGGATGAGAATAAGAATGTTGAAATTCTTCAGTGCAAATTCTAGATGATGTCAGGAAGTTACAGGAAATTCCCTGCTGGAAACCCAAATGGAAGGAATACAGGAGAAATAGGCTATGTGGAGATGGGGTTGGAGATCATCTAGAAATTCTTGTTGCACTGCATTTAAGTCCCTTTGGATGGACCAGAAAGTCTAAAGCACAGGTTAGAGAGGCTCCAGAAATCTCTATAGTTTCAGGAGTAAAGGACATTAGAATACTGCTGAGTAAGACTTATAAAATCAAGAAAATTAGATTTAAAGAACAATTTGTGGTATCTTACATCTTCTTAATTGCAGCAGGTAATTCTTCAGGTTCCCAAATTCTCAGAAAATCTCTGAGCCCATGGTGCATTAAGAAAAATTCACCCAAAGCCAAAAGGTATCACTAGCATTAATGTTTACCTCACTGAAACCAGGCAGAGCAGGTTCCCACGGAGCTTAGCTCGGTATTTTCTTTTATGCTACATTGCTATTGCTACAGTAACCCCAAGAAAACACGAAACCAAGGGTGTTTGCACAAATGTATTTGTTATTGCAGGGTTTCTCCCGAGGGCTGCAGCATGGAAGAGTGAATACAGGTGTTGGAGGCCAGCAGGGCCCGATACCCACAACACGGCTCCCTGTCATCCCATCCTCTCCCCCCTGCCCCTTACCTTCCTACAAAAATACCCCATGAAATTGGACTATTTATTGCAAAAGTCAGCAAGGGAGGCTGTAATCTGGTGCCAGTGTGAGTTTTTCCACGAGGTTTCCACAGGGTTCAGACCCAGTCCTGAGGTCCTTTTTCGCCTATCCAGCTTATTTGCTGTAAACTTAAACATGTACTTGCAGGATTAAAGCAGGTGTTTCTATTCCGTGCCTGAACAGAGAAGCATTTAAATGTGTGCTTAAATGATTTGTAGAACTGAGGCCTGGAAACCACCAATTTCTCCTCAGCATAAAGAAAGAATCAACAAATGGCATGAGAAGTTAGTAATGAAGTTCAGAGAATTACCTGGAAGGAAATTCAGGAAGAAGAAAAGTAAAAAGAAAAAAGAAAAAGAAACCCAAAACTCTTCTCTAGCACTTCATTTTTACAGAAAATGCCCACGGCTTCCAGAAGAATTTAATCTGTTTTGCAGTATCCACCAGAATAACAATCTTTCTCAAAACACCAGCACAGATGCAACATCAGATGTGATGTTCTGACAGGGCAGGAAAAAACCTTTGCAGTCTAGCAGGAAAAAAGGTCAGATCCTCTTGTTCCTCTTTCTGCTCAGAACACCCTCAGAAAATGCTGCTGCAAGAACTCTGCTCAGGTGTGAAAATTTTCCCTGTCCCATGGCTGTTTTTCTTTCAGCATGTGGAGATGGATCTACCTCAACCAGCAAAGCTCTGAGCCCAGTGAGTTCCTGGAATGATAATGCAGAATGTTCAATATATTCTTTCTATACATTTGATTCTCAGCTTAAATGTAATGTTCCTTCTCCTTCAATTACAGATGTAACCTGGAACTATGAGTCATTTCTCTAGTCCAGAATCATATATTTTAGTTTTTCTTAGTGGGATGTTTGCCACCAGGAGGAAGAGTCGCACAGTTTCGGCATTTCACACACTTCCTTTTAACTTATTATCCCCTCTTCACACCATTCAGGTCTCTCACTGTTCCCTTCTTTGTCTTGTCAGATTTCTCTTTCGATGACTCAATTAACTCTGATGGAAAGTTCTTTCAGCTGTTTTCCTCACTGCTGCTCTATCTTTTTTTTTTCCTCACTGCTGCTCTGTTTTTTTCCCAGACAAAACAAGGGTACATCTCAGCTGCTGATGTACAGTTCCCAGCAGTCCATTATTTCCAGGAAAGCAGGCATTTAGGAAGCATTTAGGCAATGTTCCTTCTCCCGTGGAAAGGGAGTTACCATGGGTTTCTTCAAATTTTTCCAAGGGTTACCAGAAGCCCATAATCACTTCTGTACTCACCTCCCTTTGACTACTCTGGAGTCATCCTGAGCCCAAATCCCAGTTCAGGGACGGTGAGTACCGGTCCTTTGGGAAACCCAATGCTCTGTTTGTGTGCTGAGGGAAAATAACTCAGTGTGCCGTAAGACATGGAATTCTATGACTGTAAGCAACTTTCAGAGGGACTCCAACAGAACAATGAATGGCAAGGGGCTACTTTGCATACAGTCATATCTTCCATCAAGCTGTTGTTATCAAATCGATGGAGGTATTGGAGTGCCATTTTGATCCTGATACTGCACACTCCTCTTAGATTTCACTTGTGCTAAGCAGCAGTCTAAATATCTTTTTGGCTGTGTTTTAGGAGGTAGTACAGGTTCAACAAACACTTTTCAATCTAAAGCAGGAAGAAAAATATTACTTATGATAACTGTAATCCCAATGCAAAGGAATGCTTAAAAAATTCTGATATTTATCAGGAAGGCGAGTTTTTGAAAGAACTGTGGCCAGAACTGAAGCAGGATCAAAGAGGGAAGACATCAACACTCATTGAGGCTTTGAGATTTATGTCATAAGCCTGAGATAAACTCGAATTTAGCTTAGGGTCTGAAGAAAAAACAAATAACTTCTTAGAGCAAAGCTGTCTGTACCCTCTCTTCACCCCATGTCATAGTGAGTTCTGTGATCCCTGAACAGCTATTTTAAAAAATATATTATTCATCCTGTTTATATAAAAATTAACATTTAAAACTTAGAAGAAAATGGATTTTTCTATGATTATACTCTGTACAATCCCAGACAGCTTTAAAATTATCAAAGTTGTAGTGAAGTATAAGCAGCTACATCAGCGCCATGACCATGCACCTGTCTAAAGATTACAAATGAAGGTAGAACATATCCATAAAAATATGGATTATAGACTCATTCTTCTAGAGGACACTCAGCTTCTACAAATTTCATTAGGGGTTAGATTGTGATACTCTTATCTGTGTCAAGTGATGTCTTAATACTTCATTCCAATGGGATAATTCAAGGAATAAGGTATTATGCAACTTGAAAAAGGTATCACAATCTAACCTTAAAAGCTGAGTGCTCTCAATGCACACTAGCATCAGGCTCATTACCAAGAAAATTATTGTTAGACTTTTGAGTCAAATAATATTCATTGTTTTCCACAAATTATATTTTCTACCAAAATCATCTGAGAAATTTCTTAACTTATAGACTAAATCCTCTGAGCAGAGGGGAGAATAGCTCTGGTTTCACTGCCTAAGTGTCTGTTCCGTTTAAAGGGTATTAGCTAGCCAAATGAAAAATGCATGAATCAATCAGCAACAAGGACCTTGATCTCCAAATGAGACAATGCTGAGCTTTGAGATTTATGGTCTTGCTTCCAGAATTCCATTATTTGGAGGAACAACAACAATAACAATGGGAGATGACATCAGAATAACGTGTGTTCTTCTTTTCTTTTCCTTTCCTGTTGATCACAAGATGCTGACTTCTGTGTCATTCACCCCTGTCAAATGAGTAAATGTGCACTGCTTTAAAACCTCACCAGATGCATGCTGGGTTCAAAATAAAATGAGAATATCTTGAATGGGAGGACTTTATCGCCACTTGCATTTTGCATTGCTAATTAGTTTTTCCACTGAGCAATTAGCTATTTCTTCCCTTTTCCCCATATTTCTTCTGCAAACAGAACTCCTTTTGATTTTCACACATATAAAACATACTGTTGGGAGTCATACTGCACTGGTGCAGGGCAGACAAGGATTTCATTCTAACCACTCATGATTCTTGTTTTCTTTTCCCTATAAAACTGCAGTTGCTCCTTTATTTTATGATATCTACAGTGGGTGAAATTCCTTCAGACATTGCCTGGCAAGACCTGCTGTAACAGGCTTAAACTCTTCTGCCATAATGCCAAAAGTGAGAGAAGGTAAGGAGGGGATACATTTACTGGAGGAGGCAAGAGGACCTCTCATTAGCACCTTATGCCCAAACCAATGAAGAAGGACACGGGGACCCACACCTTATTTTATCTTACAGTGAAAATATTCATACATTTGAAAGTGACGGTAAAGATCAGATTCAAACTCAGCTGTAAACTCTCTCCAGACTAGGGGATTTAGAATTTGTTCAGTGCCTTATCTTGCATGAATGGCTCCCTTCTTCAATTATCATGGCATAGCTCAGCCAGTGACGCAGGAAGGAAGGGTAAAGGATATATCAGAGATAGGAATGACCTTGCTTCCTTACTTCAGTAACTTACAGGTTATCCAAATCCTTGATATAATTTTAGTACATGTCAAGTTAACCAGGTAAATCTCTTTCCCTGATGACATGGTCCTCATTTGGGATGACAGTGAGTTTAACACAGAATATATCAAGTTAGGGAGGTAAAGAAAGAATTGAATCACTTGAAACTTCCTCACCTTTCAGGAGTAACTCAGTAACTGGTTATCTGCAATGAAAATGGCATTCACAATGAAATCATGGCCCTGTATACCAACCTGTGTGTAGAAAAAGGTGAGTTCTAGTGTTTAACTGCAAAAACAACAACCTCATTAACATGGAATCTCTTCTCAGCAACTCCGTGCATTATCTTGCAAATAAATCAGCA
>WEIT01001594.1:0-69900 GCA_013389985.1 Dryoscopus gambensis | reverse complement strand
CCAGCCTTCTTCACAGCTGCACAGTAGCTTTTCTCCTCCTTATCAGATTTAATAATCATGACAATTGATATTCTGAGTTTACTTGGTACACAGTTGTCCCACAGTTGTGCTCCAGCCCTTGCTCTGTTAAGACTCTCAGAATTCCAAATACTTCAGTCCAAGAAAGGAGATCCTCACATCTGCTCTAATATATATTTTTTTTTCTAAATGTAGGTAAGAGCAGTGCAAAGGCTGTGTGCACATCCAGACATGAAAACTGCTTACTTGGACTAATGCTGTTGCAGAGGCTTTATCACACACCCACGGTGCCCTAATTATAAAGTGATTTTTAAGATCTTCCAGGTTTAGCAGAGAGACAGATATGACAATTGATAGGTATCAATTTGTCTGTCTCTGGGACTCAGGTGTCCTTATAGCAAACTGGAGACCCACAACCTGGGTGATGTTCTCTGGAAAGCTGTCCCACACATGACACCCAACTTTACCCCAGGGTTGCCGCTTCCTGGCATTCTGAGATTCCAATTCAACATTGGAAAGATCAAACCCCATGGACCCAAACCGTCCTGTTAGTAGAGGTAAGCTGCAGAATTGCCCAAACTGTCTGGGAGCCAGGGAGAAACATCATTGCACTAAATCACCTCACAGGAAGTCCAGTGATGACTTTTTCTATTACACAGAGGAAACATTCCCAGGAGAGCTTGAACTCACGTTTCCCCCACTGTTACAAGCTCATGGTTTGATTCCTCCAAAGAACCTTAAAATCTCTTTTGCACAGTGACACTGCTCAGCTTTGCTTGGATTTCATGAAATTTTTAACCTTTTCAGTCTTTTTAAGCTGAAGTGGCTAAAGTTCAAATAGGGCCAGGTGTGCAGTGCTCACTCCAGCTGTGTATTAGGCAGGCTTGGAGGGACAAGATCTCACAGCTGACCTGAGCAGAAGGGAAATCCCACATGAACCACACGGACAAACCTTTTAGGCTGATTATAAGTGNNNGCTGATTATAAGTGTTGGGGATCACAAGTGGGTAGCAAAATGCACACCAAGGACCTTGGTGCTCTCATGAGTTTTGCCCCTCCCCCTAATCCAAACGGTTCTCTCTGGTCATTTGATTTGGAGATTGAGTCCCTTTCTGTCATCGTGTGGGACTGGTCATCAAACAGTCACTGTAATACAAACTTGAAATTAATTAAATTTACCTTGGATGAAGGAAATACTATGTTGTAATTAGAATGCTTTTCTGGACACTATCAGTTTAATCACACATCACTCTGCTCAACTATAATTGAATCCTCTTAATTAATTTTCCACTGTCCACCACTCCACATTATCCTGAAGAAAACCTTTCCCAGCAGACTGCAAACAAGAACTGCATCTTTTTTTTTCCCCAAACTATTCTGATAGCTATCATCTTAATGAAAACTTGACACAAATTTTAAAGTAAAAATACGAGCATGAATATCTGCATTTCCTGTTGAAATATTGTGCAGATTTCAGTGTCATTGCAAGAAGTTACCTAAAGAGTTAAGAGAGACTTTACAGATACATCTGTCTGCAGTACCATCCTGTGTGGTACAAGAGAAAGGGAGCCTGCTGTAAGAATATAAACCTCTAATAAGATGAGAGACTTTTACTAAGCCACTCATGCTTGAAGTCTATTGAAAGATAATCTTTGGTACAGTACTTCCAGAAAAGAAGTGAACTGAAATCAATATCCAGTAAAAAACAGATTAAGAGACTGAGCTAAAGAAATCACAAGTTACTCAGCAGAACAGACATATATCTTAAAGATTATCATTGATCATGAAAGCATGGGGTCTTTTTAGATCCTGGGAGAGAGCAATTTCTAAGGATGAGGCCCTGTCTCCTCTTTCAGTTTAGGTATAAATCCCTGTAGTACAATAAATTTTANTTCACTCACGCATTTAAATATGTCTTTGTTTTTCTCACTATGAAAAAAGACAATTCATTTCTGAGATGAAAGATGATCTTGCAGTCGGGAAATGAACATTCAGCAAAGGTGAGGTTATTGCCAACATCTTCAGAGACCTTTGGCCAATTTAATTACTCCATAATGCCATTCCTGACTCCAAAATGCCAATAGTAATAGTGTGCATCCTTCCTACTCAGGTGGCCAATTCTTTAGACCTGCCATAAACATTTTCCATGAAAATAAGCCCATCATTTCCCACTACAAAATCATCTGTATCACAACAGCCATTTTTTCCTCTCCTTTGCTATATATTAACAGAATCGATTTGTATTTTGGTTTTCAAAACCAAGAAATGCACTTCTTTAACCTTTTGATTACTACTGTTAAGAAGATGCAAGACCCAAAAGTTTAACAGCAGAAAAAGGCCAAATATCCTAACAGGAATTGAAGGTGGAATGTTTGATTTCAAGTGTGAATGATTAATTTCAGCAAATTAAACAAACCTATCTTAGTGAACAGCATAGTAACTTATTTCCACTGTGACACAATTCAAATCCTGGTCTACCCAGCACTGAAAAAAATCATAAAGGGAAAAGAATACCAGAAGGAATTAACAAAATATTCTATTTTGTCCTTCATTAAAGTGTATTTAGCCTTGAACGTTGTTTAATATTTCCAACATGCATCCATAATTTTTTGAGTCCTCCTTCAGCAGAGAGTATTTTGCAACCTCAAACTACCAAACTTCATAATAAATTCAAATATTCCATCGCATTCTGTTTGCTCACTGCTGTAAAAATGAAAGAATCTTTTTAAAACATATGCCACCAAATTTGCTTGGTTTTTTTGTCCTCTGGATTACTTTTTTTCTGATTTACATTTTTATTCTGATACTTCCTAAAAAAAGTTTCACATTCTTAGGTGAGTTTTTCGTTCTCCTTCACTACTCCTTCTTTTATCATTAGAAGAAATAAAAATTTAAATATGTAAATACATAAGAGCTCCCCACAAGTTGGCAACATTGAAATCCTCCTTCTGCTACAAAACCAGACTCTTTTTCTTTCCAGGACTAGGATTTAAGTTTGCTATCCTAAGGTGAAGCTTCTCTTCCCACCACACCATTCCTTCCATGGCCATTTACGCACTGAGAGGTTGTTTTCTCTATGCTTTCAACATCAAAACATGAAATAAAGGGAAGAGAAATTGTCTTCCGCAAAATACAAAAAGCCTGAAAACACAGCAATGATGACACATTTGATCCTTTCCTTCTACTCAGCACCAGGAAGACTCATGGATGTTTTGGAGTGGGGAAGGGTCACAACGTTGATTCAAGGGTTGGAGCATCTGTCATGTGAGAAAAAGCTGAGATCACTTGTGCAGATCAGCCTGGAGAAGAGAAGGCTCAGGGGGATCTTTTCAACATGGATAAACCCCTGAGGTAATGAAGAGAAGAGAGCCCAGCTCTTCGTGGTGGTCACTGAATGGACAAGAGGCAATGGCTACTAATGGAAACACACGGAATTCTATTTAAACATGAGAAAAAACTAGTTTATTGTGAAGGAGATTGAATGCTGAAATAGATTGCCCAGAGATGTTTTAGGGTCTCCATTACTGGCCTCTTCCAATCTCTATGATTCTGGGATTCTACAGTTTACAATAAATGCTGAATCTTCCAAAAAGTAGTGATGTAAAATACCTTAAATGCTTGTTTTGTCATACTTGATTACGAGCTCATAAGCACATTGCATCCTAAACTTACTTCTAATATCCCCCATAAGAAATCCCAGTTGTGCCATTCCACTTGACAAAACCTCCAAGTTTTAAACAATTTTCCTGTGAAATCTTTCTTCTCCATCTGAAAAAAACCCTGCAGAAAAAAAAATAAATATTATCAACAAAACCAGACCTATCTTAGTCCCTGGGCGTCTGTGGAGTTGTTTCTCTTTCTTATTCTCACTCCTGTCTCCAAGTGAAGTTACTGGGGCTTGGGGTTTTTTTTTCCCTTCATAAGTCTATTATCCCAGAGGCACCACCACCATCACTGATGGGCTCAGCCTTGGCCAGCAGTGGGTCTGGCTTAGAGCTGTCTGGAATTCATTCCTTGGACATGTGGGAAGTTTCCAGGAGCTCCTCACTGAAGCCACCCCTGTATTCCCCCCTACTCCCAAAATCTGGCCACACAAGCCCAATACAACTTATTTCTGACAGCTTCTGCAGCCTGTAACTAGGGGGGCTGATCCTGTGATCTTCTGCCTGTCGGCTTTTCTTTTCTTCTTTCCCCCACCCTCTGTTCCTCTGATGTGAAAGTTAAGCTGTATTTTCACTGCAGAGCTTCATTTCCTGTGTGTACCTTGAATCTCACTCTCAGTTGCTCTTGATCTCTCCCTTGATCAAGCACAGCCTTCAGCCTGCACTTGTGCTTTCACAGGTACCCCAGCTAGAGGCTTGAATTTGGGATAGCTTGTTGGAGTTCGAAGCAATAGAATTTCCCACTTTGAAAGGAGGGGAAATGATCCCCTTGCACTGACAGCTCTCCAGTTGTTTACTTCCATTTTTCCCTTGTGCTCTCATGACCAGGCACATTGTCTCCTGATCCATCACTTTTCAAGCTGGCACATCCCAAAGAGTCACAGAAAAAGATGTGCTGTCTTCAGTTAAACTTGGATGGCAGCTTTTCCCTCCCTTTTCAACCCAGCAGAGGGAGGCTGAAACCCCCACTGTGGTTTAGCACAATAAAAAGGGCAGATTCCTTGCATGTCATCTTCAGGGTGAAGGTGCTGAGGGACAGGCCAGATTAACCTGCTGCTCAAATCTGGGTGGTGATCACTGAAAGGGACTTTACAAGGCAAACATTAACTTTAATTCAATTACAAATTTCCCAGACAATACACCCTAAGGAAATTGCACCCTATCCTTATGTTTGTGTGTGTCCAAGCTCCTTGGTCTTTTGTTAATTAGCTCTCAATTAAAATATTGCACATATTTTTACTGATGTCAGAAGGCAAAACATTTTGGAGCTTGTCAGCAGGGGAGGAGTCCTGAGGGGTGCCTAAGAAGGAGAGTGGGAAGCAGAGGTGTATACGACAGTTGTGTCCAGGAAGAGCTCTGTGTAATCAGATTTTAAGTGTTTCTGCTTCAGTACATAGTCATAAATGTCAGCTGAAAGTTAACTTTGCTGTTCATCACATGCATGTTAATAACTTAATTGAAAAGCAAAGTGCTCTATTGATTGCAAAAGTAAATTGGCAATGCTGTGGTCTCTGCCTGCCAGTCAATGACAGCAGCAAGAGTCAGGGAGGCAAAAACAGAATAAGGGAGCTGATTACAGAAGGCATTGAAGGAAGAGATAAATGCTAGAGAATATTTTTGTATTTCAGGATCAGCAGACTCCCTACAATACAACTCTTCACGCAGTGGCTGATTAAGATTCAATCCCTATGGCCTGTTTCTTTCAATTTAAAGCTCAGATGAGACACACACCCACATCCCCACTGCCCCACCACAACCTCCTTCAGGGAGGAGCAAGAAGCAATGCTGGGTTACACGAGACAGCCTCTCAGGGAGCACTGTCTGGACTGACAGCTGCTGGATGGGATCAAGGACTCCAGGAACACCTCGCTCTTCTCCCCAGTTGTACTTTTACTGACAAGAATGGCATAAAACTTACAAAAGAGTGACCATATCCAGAGCAAACAGATGCAAGCAACTGGCAATATTTCAAGAGGGTGATCAAAAATTTTCCTTTGGGAAGAGAGAGGGCAGCTTTCTTGTAAAGATGGGCTTTTCTGTACAGGATCTCCAAAGGTTTTGGCAAAATCCTTTTTTGGAAATGTGAACACCTTAATATTGCTTGATTTGTGATACTAATAAAAGTTCATTTAGTATCAACTAAGACTTACTCACTGCTAGAGTCAACAAGCACTTAAAATGTTGGGTTTATAATTCACCCGTCCCTGCCCTTAAATTCCCAGCTATCAAACAGCACATTACTTTGTAATTCTTCCATGAATGTCTTTCCATATTGTTTACAATAATAAGACTCAAATTCACTTGAACTCCTAATTACCAGTGTAGTCTGAGTAGCTCTGAATCCAACCCCTATTATTGTATTATTATGCAGAAAGGGTCATAAGTGTGATTTGATTGATGCTATTTGTTTCCTGTACCCAAATGAGAGTTTCCCTCTGAGCACAGCAGACACTGTCTAGAACAATAATTTTATGGAGATAAAGCACTGTGGAGACATCTTTTAAAGGAGAATTAAAATAATTCACAAGCAACTGAACTAGGGAATCCTATGTTCCTGTGTACTGGAGCCCCATCTCCTACAGCTCTCCGTCACCATCTGTTCCCAAAATCTTTTCCCTGTTAAAATAGTCAGTACAGGGAAAGCCACTGTGATGCTCCAGCCGCCTTGTCATGGATCTGGGCTGTTCCCTGGAGAGCTGTACCTGGTTTTAAGCTGCCCATACATCAATCAGGATGTGCTGCTGGAAACACTGGCTGGCCAGCCAAAACAGGTTGAGCTTATCTGGTTTTCCTTGCTTGGAAGCACTAGTTTGGATTGTTTGCCTATTCAGACAGAATTGTCACAAAACATTTGACCCTTATCTGTCCCATTTGCTACTTCTGACAAATGGAGCAACAATAGCCAGCAGATTCAAAAAGCATAAAGAGGAAATGAAGCATCAGGTACACATAGAACTTGATCTGATCAACCTCACTTACACACAAAATTATTCTGGCCCCCCCCTCTTCAGATCTGTTTAAAAGATTTATTTCCAACTCCACCAAAACTGCTAGGAGTCAGGCAAACATATACTAATCTGATAATAAATAATTTATATAAGCATATAATCTGCTAATTTCAGACAGATGGGTAAGGTGAAGCCATATCAAATTTCTAATACTGGGGGGAAAAAAGAAGATAAAGAAAAAATGGTTTTGTTAGATCCACAATAAGAATGCTGTAAAAATCGCTAAAATCTTAAAATGTCAAGTGACAAATTATTGTATAAATTACTATTTAAGTCAAGTAGTTGTTGACTTGATTTTTTGAAGAAACTATAATTGAAGTACTTTAGTATTTTTTTGCTGCCTATATAAAATAAAATAATTGCATAATTAGCACATAATTACTTTCAGGAGTGACTAATTTTGGATTCTACTAAGTATGTATTAATTGTTATGCTGGCAACTGCAAAACAAAAAGTGAAAACTTTCCCCTGTCAAGGTCAGCATTTGCATTATAAGACAATCAAAATAGTGTTAAATCAATGGATATCCGACATGCAGCGGCTGCAGGGCGCAGGGCAGTGACTGGAAGGACAGCCAGGGCCTCCCAAGGCACTGCTGGCAGGGCTCAAACTGACCTCGCTTTCGAAGGTCTGGTGTTGCACCCAGGGAACACAAACATTTCCTACGGCTTCGCTGGTGCAGGGTTGGGTCCACTGATGAGTTATCTATTGACTGGTGTTCATGAGCTCTGCAGGGTCCACTTCGAAACCTCTTCTCCATCCTCTGTCATACTTAATTACTCCTATTGTTCAGTTTGAGGAGTTATAGACTCATGACAAACAAGTGAGAATAAAACTATTACTTTATTTTATTATCTAGTGCTCCATTCACTCAGTTACACTTTATGAATTTTTGTGCTGTTAAAATGTTTTTGATCAATTTTTTTTTTTTAAGAAAAAATACCAAACAATCCACACATGAAACAACTTCATTTACATATCATTTTTGTCTCCTAGGACATCAGGAAACATTAACATATTCCTACAGCCAACTACATGTATTAACACTGCATACATTGCTGACAAGGCTTTCTTTAACAGGAGGTCAAACCCCATTTGAACTTTGAAACCTCTTCATACTTTTTTTTGTTCCAGCTTTGGTATCAACATTTCTCATGATCCTGAAATCACCCAAGATAGTTGAGGCATTAATGATATCAAATATCCCAGTTTAGTCACCTCTTATTCCTATTTCAGAAAAAAAACCCCTACCAAATTGCTACCTTTTTTTTTAATGTTGCCATACAGTGATTGTCCTTTTGCATTTAAACACATTTAAAACAAACCAATTAGCATTTATCTGAAATATTAGAAGGTTTGGTTGTAGATTTTCAGCCTGGTCCTGCTCACATTAACACTAATCTTGCAGGGCCTCCACGCAGCTATTTTTACTTCTGTCATTCCTACATTTTCTGCTCTGCATCCCATCCATATTTCAGGGATCTCAAAGGGATAATTAGCTGTATTGGTCAGTCTTACATACAGGTGGACTGCAAGTCATATAAATGGCTGTGGAATAATCGAAACATCTCAAAAATCCTAAAAAAAAGGTCACTGCTGGAAGAGTTGTCTGTCTTTGGACAGGAACAATAGAAAGAAACAATGAGTGAAAGGCGTTTTTACAAGTCCTTCATGGAGTGTGACCTTCAATGTACCCATACTGTGTGAGGGAAGGCAACTCCTGCCAGCCAGATTAAATTGTCAAAGTGAATGAATTTAACTTTCTACCTATTTACATATCACATGGAGTTTAACGATTAGCAAATTAGACACAAATCATGTGCAAATCAATGCAAATTACTGGTTCACACACAGTGTAAACTTCATTTTTCATGTTGGGATGTAGCCAGTGGCTGGTTAACAAGCATATGGATTTCTGATCTGGGGTAAATGAGCTACTCCCCCCTCTTCCCCTCTCATTCCTCCACTTGGCACAAACCCACCACATTTCTCATTCAATCCACATAATTCACTCAACACTCTCCTCATGTCAGGCACCGTGTAGGCAGGTAATAACTTCTAGAGTCATTAAATTAGGCTGTGTGCTTTCCCTAATTTGTGCTCCTTGGTTAGAGTTTTGTGGTCACTTACACTAATTAGAAATGCTCAGTTTATTAACAGAAGATATATGCTTTGGAAGGCTCCTGGAGATTTCCACGGTGTTTATAGGTCCCTGCAACTTTTGTGTTCTTGACTTTTGAACTGTGTCATATATAGCTATTCTGAACTGAGCTGACAAAAGCCCTTTGAACTCATCCTCATAATTAAAATCCATTGCATTTGCTGCTTCTCCAATGTCACTTTTTACTTCAGAGGGGATCTCCCTTTCCCCAGGAGAGATTACATGCAAGCAGAATCACAGAATCAGACCACAGTCACGACCAGAAGCAACCTCTGGAGGTCTGTTCTGCAAACTCCTGCTCAAAGCAGGAGCAACCTCAAAGAAAAATCAGATTCCATAGAGTCACAGAAGCACAGAATGGTTGGGGGTGGAAGGGACCTTAAAAATAATGTAGTTCCAATGTCCTGCCATGGACAGAGACAGCTTCCACTATCCCAGGTTGCTCCAATCCCCATCCAGCCTGGCCTTGGACATTTCTAGGGATGGGACATCCACAGCTTCTCTGGGTAACCTGTGACAGTGCCTCACCACATTTACTGGGAAGAATTTCTTCCTAATATCTCATTTAAACCTATTCTCTTCCAGTCTAAAGCCATTCCCCTTTGTCCTGTCTCTATTTCTCGGGCAGTTCAGGAGTCTGGAAAATCTGCAGGGTCTGTGATTCTGCTCCCTACCTGCTGAGCCTCTGCTCCTCTGCTGAAGGGAAAATGAATTTCCTAAAATCCATTGTGAGCTTCCACTGCTGAAACATGTGGCCTTTGCCTCTTGACCTTTCATAGTGCAACCCCAGGGCTCTACTCTGTCTTCTCTCCATGTTGCCGTAGGCAGTGGAAAGAAGGTTGCTCTAATTCTCCTTGCAACTTCTCTCATTCTTGTGCTCCAGCCTCCAGCCCTCTCTGCTATACCAACGCCAATTTCTCATTTTTGGGGAGCTCTGAAAGATTTTCTACCGACTCCTTGGTAGCAGTTAAAATAGCTAACTGTCCCTTGGGGTGCTGCTGTGAATTTTGAATAATAAATTTCTTATGCATTTAGCAGCCACCATTTTTCCCTCGCCTCAGAAATTCTGTGTAGCAGAGCCTTCCTTTAAGGCCAGGTAAAGAAAAGGAGGCCTGGAAAACTCTGTTTATCGCCCTAAAATTGATTTTGGACTGTTGCAGACAAGGAAGATCAAAACACACAAATCAAGGGAATGTGCCCACTGGCAACATATAATCCTTAAAACTCCCATGTTTCTCACAGAAAATTCCACACAGTGTGTACGTACAGCAAAAGTTGAACTGAAAACATTGCTGAAGCCACAGCATCCATTTAAACTGCCTCAGGCTGGAACATCTAACTGGGCATGAGTGATTTTAGTCCCTATCAGATGTGAATAACATAAACAATCAAAGAAATATGTCTTCTCTGACATGACCCTTAATCACTGCAAAAAAAAAAGAGACAGTGACCTTGATTAACATTGTGTTGCTGAATGTGATATGAGAGATTCCCATTGATCATGGATTCCAGCAACAGGGGACATACAGAGCCTTTGTTTTCATCCCTTCATTTAGTGCCTACAGAATTTAAGGTATGATCAGCATAGAGGAGAATGTTATACAGGCTGCATCTGTAATCTTCTGCTCCCAGCGGAATACAAAGCTTTTACATGTTTTGTATGAAATAAGAAAGAAATACTCGTATAACCTCATTCAAGAGGAATTGTCAGTTAAGTTTCCCTTTTACTGTGTGTGCAGGAGGACAGAATAAAAATTCTGCAGGCAATATTTTGTTGACCATTACCTATGTAACTTCTACAGCATAAATAAGTTAAATGTGCTATTTTTATTATTATTATTATTATTTATTTTGGCGGATTTGGGCCTTTAAGAGTCACCCTTTAATCAGAAAGGTGTTTTGTTCTGTTGCAGTACAGTCATTCCTATAACATATTAAAATATATCAGTTTTCTGCTTTTTTTAAATGTTAAAAGTAACATTTTTCCCATGAATATTTATTCTATTTTTTTTAAGCTTGCTTATTTCACAGTTCATCCTTCTCCCATCTAAACTGCTCTTTCCTTTGCTCCTTGCCTTGCTGCCCAAAGAAATTAATTCTGCTATGCCCATGGTTTTGCATGTATAAAACATCAGATACCAGCATTTTCTGACCTTCTGCTTCTTTCAGAATTCTGTTCATTATTCTGTGGCTTCAAACAACCAGGTATTACTCATATTTTTTAGACTTCACAATCATCCATCTGATGTGTCTAATGTTTTAAGAGGCTTAGTCGACAAACATCCAGCAAGATGAAATGTGCAGAAAGCAGCTATAGTCTGAATCCCATACAAAAAATGTCTACAAATAATTACAGACCTCTCTCACGAGCCCCAGACACAATCAAACAGACTAAGGTTACAGTTCTATGCTAAATCCAGTATTACCGCTGACATTTACAGCCCCAAAAGTTAAGAGCTCTGGAAAGGATGTGTGGCTGTAGCTGATTGCAAACTGTTGGGAATTATCTCAGCAATGTCATGACTCCCAAATTTCGCTCTGAATTTGCTTCACAGGAAGTTATTTACCAAGTTAGGGCCCAGGTTCAGGTCACCATGTGGATGTACCCCGTACTCCAGGTCCTGAGGGTAGGAAAGAGAGGACAGATAATGTTTAATTGTTTAACAGTAGTTAGGAAATCTTTTATAGTGCATCGGGAAGAACAGGGAGTTCCTCACAGCTTTGGGTACATAAGTTGTTTTTGAAAGCCTGCCCTCCTACAGACATCCACTTCTGAAAACACCTCAGTGCTTTGGGTTTTGGAATTAACCTACATGGGCACCGCAGTGACAGAATTACTTCCTCAGCCAGGAGACTTCATTTACAGCCCTGCACTTGAGATTTTTGCCCTTGTTGCAGTATATTACAGAAACTCATTAAGCGAGGAGTCTGTGAACCACTTGCTTTGTATCTAAAAATAAATTCAGTGCCTTATTTCCACCATGGGATCAATCCAAGAGGGAGATGCTTTTCTTAAGGAATACAAATGTACGATCATGAACACTGCATCTTTTTGCCTCAGAAACCATATGGATTCACAGAACAAGTGAAAAGGTTGAGGGGTTTTTTTTCCCCTTGTCTTTCCCTTCCCTTTAGCTCTTAAGTCTGGGCATTGTAAAGGAGGGTTGAGCACTAAACTGCACCCACAAAGAGTTTAGAGCAGTACCAGGTCTGTCTCCAATGCTTCTATTGAATCAAAATAAGCTGACATAAGCTGGATGATAGGATGGCTGGTTTTGTGCTCCCAGAGCTTTTAAACCGCTGTTGAGCTGGAGCTGTGATCGCACTGAAGTTTAACAAAATAAAGCAGAGAAACCCACCTGAAACAACTCTCTCTAGCTTTGGATGAATGCTATTTATCAGGGGCAAACTTAAGCCTTTCTTCTAGGTGTTCACTCTGTGCACTTTATCTGCTCCCAGGATTGTTCCATTGTGAAGATGAACAGAAGTGTGATACTGCTCTGAGCCACAGCTCCCTTGGGAGGATCTATCAGGCAAAGCTGTTGCTTTCTCAGCTTCTGCAGAAAATTCATTCCAAATATATATCCCACATAAAACACATTTGACTTTTTTTTTTTTTTTTAAATACACCTCCCTCTCTCCAAGTAAATTCAGCTTCTGTTGTAGCTCAGATGTAGAGCCTTGGATCTGAAGCAGGGATAATCATGATCAGACTTACCAGGGCATGATGACTCTGAGTGGGGTTTCTATTCCAAATTTGTAGCTTTTCCTTCATAGGTGTTACTTTATTCTTGTCCATGGGCATCACCTCCAGACTTTTGAACCCTGCATTTATCTGTGTAGGACATTTGAATTCTACATTTTCTTTAGTATGGATGGTATTCTTTAACAGTCTGATATCAACAGGATGTTTGAGCACAAATTTTCTCTTGGACCCCAAGACTCCAACACAGGCCTTTCACTGCCGTTGCAGGTATAGAAATGTGTTTTTTTCCAGTTTCCTAAGTTTCCAAGTAATAGAGGAGCAGGATGGGAGTGACTGTCTCTCAGCAAGCATGGAGACAAAATAAAACTGAGGAAGAAGTATTAGAATCAGATAATTATTTAGGTTGGAAAAAGCATTTAAGACCATTGAGTTCAACTGTTAACCTAATGCTGCCAAGGCCACCACTAACTGGTTAAGTGCCAAAACAGAGATCCAAATGAGTGGTTTAAATCTTCATCCTTGGAAATTTTCAACACTCAACTGGACAAAGTCCTGAGTAATGTGCTGTGACTTTGAGGTTAATCCTTTTTCTGCACAGGAGGTTGCACTACAGACCTTATACATTCCCCCACAGCCTAAGTTTTGTATGATCACAGTACACAGACTATACAAAATTGTGAACCTACGGTGGGATTAAATATGTGCAAATTAAATTCAAAAACATACACAACAGCTTCTTTAGACTTGTAGTTAACTCTCTAGATCATTCTTGCTTACTGGCCTCAGCAGAGGTGGATTGAGATACAGGACAGTGTCTGCAGGTGGTAGTGTTTGATTGTGCTGATATCTAGCAGAAAGAAGGAGCTGATGGCTTTGATTTAGGGTTTGTGATTTTACATAACTGACAAGCCAGGCAGAGTCTGTGGATGGGTGTTTTCTATTGCAGTCAAATCAAAACAAATAATATAGTTAAGGCACCATGCAAACTGTTTGGGATATTGTCATATCATTATGTGGCTTCTATTTCTGACAAACATTCCTTACATTTCAAGACACTTTTTCCCCCCAGCTTTCCATATGTCAGCTGCTATCAAAATACACTATTTAGAGTTAAGCAAAAAGAAAATTAAAATATTATTTTTTTCTAGTCTCTGATCTCCAAGTGTTCGATGAAAATCCCAGACACTGCGATATGTGTTAAATGTCCAGCTTTATCCATAACTCTAGGACCACTCTACTGCCTCCAAAGATTGTCCAAGCAGTAGAAGACCCCCGCCTCAGCCTTGTAGCAAATAAAAAACCCTATACCTTTCCCAGGCATTGCTTCAGTCATTTAAAATTCATCTAAAATAGAGAGCTCAAGACTGGGATAAAGATTTCCCCATTTCATGTAAATGCTGAATATGACCGTCTCTTTGGAGGGATAACAAGCTGTTCTATAGTGCCAATATGTGGTGTTAAAAAGCTAAAAATAAGAAATGAGAAGGAACAATACAGACTCTTACAAAAAGTTGCACTGTGGGAAAATTTGTCAGAGAAGCAATCTTCTGGGTGACTATTGAGGCCCCATGTCTGAAATACCAAATTAAGTTCAGAAGGTACAACTATAGAATGGTCTGGGTGGAAGGGACCTTAAAGCCCATCCAGTTCCAACCTCTGCCATGATCAGGGACACCTTCCACTAGCCCAGGTTGCTTCAAGCCCCGTCCAACCTGGCCTTGGACACTTCCAGGGATGGGGCAGCCACAGCTTCTCTGAGTAACCTGTGCCAGGGCCTCACCATCTTCACAGGGAGCAATTTTTTCCTAATATCCAATCTAAACCTCCTCTCAGTTTGAATCCATTCCCCCTTGTCCAATCACTACATGCCTTGTAAACAGTCTCCCTCCATTTTTATTGAACTCTTCAGGCATTGGTAAGGCTGCAATTAGGTCATCCCAAAGCCTTTTCTTTCTCAGGACAAACAATCACAATTCTCCCAGCCTTTCCTCCCAGCAGAGCTGCTCCATCCCTCTGATCATTCTGGTGTCTCTTCTGGACTCCGTCCAGCAGCTCCACATCCTTCCTGTGCTGGGCCCCAGAGCTGAAGGCAGCTCTGCAGGTGGGGTCTCACCTGAGCAGGGAAGAGGGACAGAATCCCCCCTTTCCTGCTGCCCACGCTGTGGGAGCAGCCCAGGACATGGGGGATTTCAGAGATGGGTCATGCCCAGCTCTCGCCCACCAAGTCCTTCTCCCAGGGCTGCTCCATCAGCTCATCCCCCAGCCTGGATGGTACAAATGATCAGTCTGGGAAGTTACATGAGCACATAATCACATACAGTCTGTAAAGTTTCATCAGAATTGCTCCTAATGGCTGCTTAAAGCCAATTTCAGGTCATAAGGAAGAAGGCATCCATCCAGTGCACTTCCATTTCATCTAAAACCAAGTTCCAGGGAACATGAGCAAACACAAAAAAGAGAAAGTGCTGAAAGCATTGCAGTATTAAAGAAAAGAAATCCCTTTATGCATTTTCAGAGAGGATATTATTCTGGAGTTCTCTTGAGCTATTATGGAAAATGGTTTCTGACAGTTCAGGTGAGGGTAGTACACTAGCGGGCACAGTGCTAGGGAAGAGAAATCACTCAGAGTAATTAGCAAGATAAATGCAGATTTCAACAGGTGAGTGACAAGCAATTGCTGAAGCTGGATGTACTTTCAGTCTTAAATTCAGATAGTAATGTGAGACTATGAGACAGGTATAGCATGTTAATGTAAAAAGCTACTCAAAAAGTTAAGATGAAGGTTAAAGCCTACGTTGAGCGTGTACACTTCAGCTCCAAATTTATTGATGGATATGAATAGAAGAACAGTTTACTCATACAATTGTTTTACAGTCCCTGATCTCATGTGTAGGAAAAAGCATTAGTGCCAACCTCATGCTAATAGATGGCAGGGAAACAAGAACAAAGCAAAAGATGATCTGCGTTGCTGAGAGACTTAGAGTTTGATACCAGTGGGAAATTTATTTGAGACAGGTTTACACCAAGCAGTCAATAAAGCACTGAGTTTGCAAGATTGTGCGTATGTGAGCTCACTAGGAAAGTTTGGTCAACAAATCAGGTGCAACCTTGAGTTTGTCACCAGCCTCCCATCCATTATCCTTTTCTTCCCCCTGTGCAGCAGCGCTTACATTACATATTATTCCTCCTCTTTTCTAAGAGACATAACACAGATTCCTCCAGTTTTCTTCATAGACAACATTTCTTGATTTCTTATCGCACTTCTTTCTTTCTTCTTCAGTTTATCCATATTAGAGTTGATTATTTATACCTAAATGTTAAATTTTGAATCTAGGTATGTATTTTTTCCCCTTTACTCTATTTTTCTTAAGACTTTGGAACATTTAAATCCAGGCTTAAATGAAATTATTCAATCAGTCTTTGTTCTGAACAAATTATCATGGTGCCAATATTAATGGTGCATATTTATTCACTTGAGTAATTACTGAAGCCTCAACACAAAATGCTTTCTGACCTTGTACTTTCTGTGGTCTAAAATACCTGATATTTTTTCAAAAATTACTTCTCCCCTCCAAAAATGTGACTTTGTCTGTGTAGGCTTTATATTTACCCTTATCCTATTGCACTGATCCAGCCAAATGGAGGCCTCTGAGTGGCCTCATATCAGAAACAAAATCCAGGCAGAAAAAGGTTGTTAATTCACTGGGCTTTTCTTAGATCTCCAGATTTTCAATACAGTTACAGCTGACCTTGAAACTTTGGATTTGTGGCCGAGGAGATAATGGCAGAAGTGCTGATAGACTAACTAGTGTTTTGGGATACGAATCTGGAGTTTACTCCCACTAGCAGTATATCATTCTGCAGCTGAGGTATTACTTATCCTGGTCCTCTTACCTCTGTCAGCACTATGAGTAGTTATCTCCCTCCATATCATTAAGGGAGAAAAATCTTGTAGAGTGGCAGGAAACAATTTACACTTTGGAACAAGGCAGGAGAAGATAACGCAATTTGAGTGCAAATCATAAGCTGTGTGGCAGTGAGAAAGGACTGGAGTCTCAAAGACTGAGTGGAAACAAGAATGTAGTTACTTTACTACTACAAGACATTAAAACAATCCTAAAATCCTTCAGTAGGATATATGTGTGTGTGTGAAATCCCACACAAACACACCCAAGTCCTTAGGGTACCTTTTTTAAAATTTCGAAACAATTCAAGAATACTGATTACCTTACACATTTTCTCAAATAGAGAGTAAAAATAATACTTTAAGATTTAACTGTATGAAATCAGGTTATTTTAGTGGCAGTTGGTGTGTTTAAGATCATTACAAAATACACCACTTACCCTTACTAAAATCTAAATGACTGTCTGCACTGAATCCCAATGATCTCTGTTTCCTGGAGGTAAAGGGAAGATTTATTCAAATGATGCTAAACAATTAAAAGGATCCTGGAAGTAAAGTAAAGTTTTATTCTAATGATGCTAAATAATCCAAAGGATCCTCCAAGAAAAAAGGCTGGTGATGTTAAGAGATCTAAACAGCGGAACAAAGCCTCAAAATTCAGCCTGGAGCGAATTTCAGTGGCTCTGGTCATATTCCAGATTACAGAAGTTGTTCAATATTAATCTTTTCTGTTGTGTTATGTCCAATGCTTGTTTGAAGAAATAATACTGGGAAATTAATTTGAAAAAAATGGACCAGGACACAGGAAATAAATTGCAAGTTGGACATCAAGATTACCAGACAGGGCAATTCTAAAGCAGCCAGTTTTCACACAGACCTTGGTGATTCAAGAGAACATACTTTCAATCAATAAGCCTGTCTGACACGCAGCCAAAGATATGTTTTGGATTACAGAAGTTCTAAGAATGATTCGTAAATATTTTGCTACCAAGGTTTACTTTAAAACCTATAATATAATCTAAATATAAGGGAGGGAGGGAGGAACCAGGAACTGTCAAAATACTTCTTAAAATGAGGTATGGGAAAAGAAGTGGTCTCAAATTCAGGGAACTAAATTGTCCAAGTATATCTCAATGCTCCCCTGCTGGTGAGAGCCTGGAGTGAGGACCAAATCACCCACCCCAAATACACACAGACAGAAAGGGAGGGAATGGAGGAGAACACAAAGTCTCACAGTCCCTACAAGTGACTTGGCTTGTGGAAGAATCCTGAAAATAATTGTAGCAGTGATGAACAAGTGACATTGATATAAATTTGAGTTTCCTATTACAATCTGGGGAGAGGAAAGGCACTCAGGAGAGCTGAGGGAACTGGATGTTGCCAGGTAGGTGCTCAGCCACTGTAGGTACCCAAAGGAACGTGTAACTTTCCCCACTTTCATTTAGAGAGTGCCTTTCCCAGCTCGTCCCTTGGTATCATTAACATAATTAATAATTGCTAGAAGTTGCCTGCTCTGCCCATGCTGGGAGTAGCAACTTCGTAGGTAGCTGCAGACTCCTTGTATCAAAGTTACATGTAATGGTGGGACGAGGATGGAGGGCATGAGGATGGAAAGGGAGGAGGAATGTGCGGCCTTCTTTCACACATGTGAGGTTATTTTACTCATGATGCAATACTTTCTCCAGTCCTTTTCCTGGCTAAATCTAGGAAAACTGAATTCTACCCCAACCCTGCACATTCATTCTGTTCCAGTAGTCAAATAAGGTTTCAAAATATCAAAGCACCAGTATTAACTATATCACACCAAAGCCAACTGCATAAGATCGCTGGAGGCAGAATTACAGAATACCCTGAGTTGGAAGGAACCAACAAGGATCACCAAAGTCCAACTCCTGGCCTTGCACAGGATCCCCCCAAGAATTCCACCATGTGCAGATAATACTCTGCCATCACAAAGTAGCTGCTTTGCCAGTGAACAGGCTGGTTAGTCAGGACCCAAATGCCTCAGGTTTTACTTTTTGCTTTGCAGGGTGGCCTTGGGCAATCACTTTCCTCTTGCCCCAACTTCCCTTTCCCCCTGTACAAAGGATGTGCAAATGATCTGCTTCTACCAAGTGCAGCAAGAGATTAAGATATTCTTTAACTCTAGAAGCCATGTACTCAACTGACTCTTATCTCTCCAAGCAAATATTCTTTTGCCGTTAAGAAAAACAATAACCTGGAAAGGCACCAACAAGAAGCCTTCATTAGTGTGGAATAAAGATTGCCCTTATGTTCTTCCAAGACTGTTGGAAGTACTACTCTGCCAGCTAGGGAACACAAATTATATGGCAATAATATCTCGCCTGTACTTTCTGAGAAGATCACTTTGTGTTGCGGATTATGCACTTTTTGTGGAGAACTTTGGAATCATAGAATAGTTTAGGTTGGAAGAGGCCTTAAAAATCATCTAGTCCAACCCACCTGGAAAAAGCAGGGAAAGAGGTGAGCTCTCCTAGAGAAAAGCGTCCACAATAATTACTGTTTACTATTTAAATCCCATTTTCCTTGCAAAGGGGACAGCTGTCCAGCTGAACCCTGCTGGAGAAGGCACCTGCCACACTCTGAGTCCCTGGCTTTCTCCCGGGATCACCTCCGCACCTCCTGTGAGACCCACTGCCTATAATCCCCTTCTGTGCTCCCCTGCCCAACCCTGCAACTTTGGGCTGTAAAAGTGCCATGTTTTACTGCTGACAGTGAAGATAGCAACACCCAGGAAATAAATTCTGAGCCACCTGATATCGATAGGTACCTTCAATCACACGGGGACAGCAGAGCATCCCCAGCAGCTGCTGGCACAGCTCTCCTGATCTCACACTCCCCCAGCTTCCAGTGGCCTCAGACAAGGCAGGAGCAGTTTGGTGACTGCAGAAGGCATCAGGAATAATTACTAGTTTGGATGGAGAAAGTCTGCATTGCATTAGTATTTATCATTTGAGTATTTCCTCTTTTTCAAACCCCTGAGTGTCACTGCTGATGTCCCGGGAAGGCAGAGAGAGCAACCTAATGAACTTGTGTTGATGAGTAAGTGGTCTGTGCTGTGGTTTATTTAAATTTAAGTCTTTAATTTTTTTTCTGATAACAGCAATGGTATTAGAAAAGCCTCTTTGTACTAAGAAAATGGAATTTATAGCTATAATCAGAATGTTATTCGTATTGGTGAGCTAAAAAGAACACAGTCTATAATATTGTATTGTTGGTGCACTTCCACATTCACTGCTTATTTATTTCCCAAGAGCCTAAGACATTTTTTCTTTCATCAGTAACCTCATGAAACTTTATTTGCATACCAGCATGTATATCCATGCCATGTAATCTGAGAAAAGAGGGAAAATAAATCAGCAACTTCCCATAATATTTTTCAGGTCACACAATGTCTATATTGAGGCTATCACGTGTTGTTTTTTCATCTGTGGTGGTTTTATTTCTTTTTGGAGGGGTGGAGGGTGTGAAGGGGGAGCGGGAAGAGCATTTGAGAAAGAATTGTATAACTGAGACTACATCCTCAAGCTCTCAGTGAGAAACTTCCAGGCAAAAAATTCTGCATCCAAGACACTCAATTTTAAATGAAGAGTTAATCACTGGGTTTATTTTAAAAGGAGGGGGGGAAAAACGAGGGGCAGGGATTAAAAAAAAAAAAAAAAAGGCACAGTTATTCCAACTTCAGTAATTAAATATTGAACCATGCTATGATTTAATGTATCCTATTCCTGCTTCAGCCTGGTCATGTGCTCCTGAAGGAATTTCTGTGAAATGCGGTACATAACCATCAGCAATTTATTCTCATCTGTCAAAAAAACATACAAGTCTCATCCAAACCACGAGTGATCTTCCTGTGGCTCTGTCTGTGTACACAGCTGACAATTGCCACGTTCTGGAGCTTTAAGCAGCATAAAGGCTTCACTGATGCTGTGTCTAATGGATTCACACACCTCTGCATCCGCATTAATATTTACTGCTAATTATTGTTGCCAATACAGAGCAAATAAACAAAGTGTGAGGATTTGTTTGGGTTCCTGAGTGAGGCTAACATTTCACAGCAATATCTTAAAGCTGCAGTACATCCCATGAAGTTTTATCAGAGTTGTACCACCAGCACAAAAAATAAATGCCAAAGGCATTAAAAATATAGGCCTGTACTCTTCTTTGAAAAACTGGCTCTGTGATCACATTATAGCATAGAATGTAGCTTTGTATTTCAAATATTTTTAGTTCCTGTCTGTGTATGAGTGCCTTGATAAGATAATGAAACATAGAAATAAGATATTACTGAACTTCTTGCCTGTGTGTGCAGCTATGCCTGTTGGAAAAAAACAATATCAGCAGCAGGAGTAAAGCAGCCAAAAATCAAAGTTTAGGAAGGCTTAGGAAGACTATTGCATTACCTCCAGTGCAGAGGAGATACAGATCTTAAACATATTCCAAATCTATTCAGGCTTCAGAATAGTTCGGGTAGATCTGTTTTGCTCTATTTTACTCAGAGAGCTCATATTTAAACATATATCTTAAATAATAGGGGTTCTGAGATGCATAAAATTCCAGACAGTCCACTGTCATTTCCGTGGGCTGAATCAGCCCTACCTAACTCAGGTTTGGTGAGAGCAACCTGCCAGGAAAAACAGGGAAAACAGGGGATATGAGTTGTGCAGCACCCTCCAGCAAGTCCCTGTCATGCCTGGCTGTCCCAGACCACAAGCGTGCAGCACAGCACAGCACATCCTGATGGACAGCTTGGGATCACGGCCATTCCATGGGACACAGAGCTGCTGTCTGACACGAGATGCTGGGCGGGGGCAGAGTAGGATGTGGATATTTCCAGGAGGTGATAGGGATCAAAGATACAGCCAATCACTTAAAGCAAGCTCGAGGGAAGTTAATCGAGTGAAACCAATTTTAAAGAACAAACAAAACTCACAAGGTGTGACTAGGGGGAATGGCTTTAAACTGAAAGAGGGGGGATTTAGATTGGATATTAGAAATAAATTATTTATTTTGAAGGTGGTGAGTCCCTGGCACAGGTTGCCCAGAGAAGCTGTGGCTGCCCCATCCCAGGAAGTGTCCAAGACCAGGCTGGACACAGCTTGGAGCAACCTGGGCTAGTGGAAGTTGTCCCTGCCCATGGGGAAGATGGTCTTTAAGGTCCCTTCAAACCTCAGCCATTCTACAACTCTAGGATGTTATCATCTTAAAGCATCTTGAATCATTCATATTATCCAATATTTCCTGCCAAATTCAATGAAGTTTCATTACTAGCTTTCATTCAATTAGTTTTTCCCTTCATATCTCATTTTTCCCCTCTTCAGTCCCCAAATCCTGCATAAATCATCATGTGGTTAATGGCTGACATGCCTCCAGCTGGAGGATGTGATGTCCAATATGTGTTATGGATCCTCATACAGGTTCACCTATCAGCTCACCTTAGCAACACTTCAAGAGGAAATTTCACTTGCATTAACTTTACGGATGCAAGATTGGCTGTTGAATGCATTACTGCAGTGGAGAAACAAATGATCACAACAGAACAATGATTTTTCCTCTCTCCGTAAGGAACACTGCCGAAATCCATTCCAGCTGAAGTACATCTTACCCTGAGAGGTTCACAAAGAGCAGGTTTTATTCTCGACCCTCACAGGTGGCAGGGTGGTTAGTTTCTAGATTTCATCTTTCCAGCAAGGTCATTTCCCCTAGTGAATCAGAACCTTGGCATCTCATTTTCACTCAGAAAAGGGGGAAAAAATATCTAGCATAGCAGGAGCACACGGACATACAAATTTTTGGAGACAAGAGAGACAAGAAAAGGGTCAGATGACTTCCTTTGTGCCAAAGAAATGATCACACTGACTGGTTGTTTTATTTAGATGTAGCACAGATAGCTTGCAGTGGGTCCATTAGAACTGCCTTGCTCTTAATTACATTGACTTTTAAAAGCTTTGATTAATTATGATAGAGAGCAAAGGTTTCCAGTAGAGAGATGACTGTATCAGAAAACAGCTCCTGATGCTGACCAGATCGGGTCAGTGTTTGAAGCATTTTATGTCCTGTAATAAACTGGACACAAAGTTGTCACTAGCAGGATTGTAGATGTCAAGAAATATTTATATTGCTCAAAGAGATCTATGATTGCAGAAGACTAGCAATTTCTTTATTTATTTAAGTTGGTGGAACAAAATGAAAGGAATGAGAAAAATAATAGTTTGGGGTTTTTTTGGTTTAGTCACTGTAATGAAAAATAATAGTTTGGGTTTTTTTGGTTTAGTCACTGGAATGAAAACATCAGATCATGTATTTATTGTAGCGATGGATTTTTTTTGCCCTCACTGAATTAATTTTTTTTTTCAATTTTGTAAAACTCATTCACCATGTGAACTACAAGCCCTTGAGAGCCTGTGTAAACAAAGTCAGATGCTCTGCATCTCTCAACCTCATTTCCACCCAAACCCTCAGTGGCTTTCTCGGGTTGGTGCAGGAGTTTTCTGATATCTATGGCACTATTATGAAAAATAATGTGCTTGCCTCAGTTGCGTAAGGAACAAATTTGCATTCAATTCCCCAAAGAGCCATTGAAGGTTTACACGTCCTTGAAAGCATCACTTAAAGTGGGATTCATTGAAAACTAACCGATAGTTGAGCTTTTTGATGGCACTGGGAAGCCAGCAGAGGAAAATTGAATTGCTCTGTGCCAGTGCTGCTGCCTCACCAGGAGCTCTGGATGGAAGCTGGGTGACAGGGTTAGAGTGGGAGCATAAAGTTACGGGACACGAGTCTCTCTGCCTCATTCCGTACACCTTTAATTCAGTAGTGGCAGCAATTCCCAGGGCTATTATATTGGGGCATATTCATTAACATTTCAAGTCTTGCTACTAATGACGAGTATAGGTGGAAGATTTAAGAGAGTGAGATTCTGACTTCGGGACTGATTTTGCAGCGCTGATATTTGTGGCTTCTTAAATCTTACTGTGGCAGACATTTCCACCTTCCCCGTGTTTAAGGGGTTTTTTTAAACCCCTGACGATTTCTGGCATTCTTTTTCTCCTTTATATATATCCCTCTTTTTTTTTTTTTGTCTCACTACAGTGATTATTTGCCTTTTAAAAGCCTCCTGGAAACATACATCCTCATTTTTTCCTGACAATCAAATATTGGCTATTTTTTATTACATTTAGTTTTTAGCATTACTATTTAAGTTACAACCTATTGTAACACGCAGAATTAGCTTTCAAGACTGAAATTTAAGTATATTTGAATGAGCTTTCCATGTCATTTTTCTTTGTCACCTATGCTGTTACCCTGTCAACCTTCAGATGAAAGCTTAGAGGGAATAGACTGTAGTACAGTTAACACACGCTTCTAGATTTCTCTGCTTGAATGTCAAGATCTGATTAAATCTGAACAACTCCTCAATTTCTAAAATGCTGGTGGGAAGCATGTAACAAACACTTTGGAAAGGAGATATGATCAAATCAAATGCAATTGAACAAGAAAAGAAAATTTGGAAATGGAGTGACTACAACAAAATTGACTGAGATGAAAAGAGGTGCAGTGAAAAGGACCGAAATGTGCCAAACTTATTCCCATTGAAGTCTAAAATCAGGGAAGAAAGGTAAACAAAGAGACAGGAGAAGATATGGAAGAAATGAAATGCCAAAAAAAGAAGAGAAAATTCTGAAACAAAGCGAAATCAAGAAAAGCAAATGGAGTGACATTAAATGCACGAAAATGGACCAAACTTTGCCCAGCTGATCCTCACTGAAGTCGCAAGATTTCATTTCCTTTCCTGAAAGGAAGAATTTGAAATCAGAGAACGAGGTGGAACAGACACTCTGGAAAGGAGATCTGATACAATAAAATGCAATTGAAAGGAAAAAAAAATCAAAATGGAGTGACTACAACGAAATGTACTGAGATGAAATGAGGTGCAGTGGAAAGAGGTCAGCTGGGGATGAAAGCAGCAGCTCAGGAGAGCACACATCAGCAGTCTTGGGGGTCAGGCAATATAACACAAGAGACACAGAGAAAATTCAAGAGTCAACTCATGATGTATTGCTTTCCCTACTGCCTTCAGGAGGGGGCTGTGTCACAAGTAGCACAGTGACATACTGATGCTACAGCTTCCCCATCCACCCCACCAACTCCCCTTTTCAGATCTGACATGACTCTTGGCACAAAATATGCTTTTTCTAAACTAATCCTGGTCACTGGGATGTCCCTTCTGACTTTACTGTATGGTGAGCTTACCACTCAGAGTTCAAGCTCAGAAATTCAGGTAATTGCCCTCACTGAATTTTAGAGCCAAGCAGGCCTTAGAAAAATGAAACATAAATGGTTCCTTGGTGGGAACCACACCTTCAAGACCTTATAAGCTGTTGCCTTCAGAGGAGGTGCCCATACAGCAATTTCCCACGTGTACTGGGGCAACAAAACTTAGCCGAGCACCATGAACACATATGTGCACATCCTGTGTGTTTTCCAAAGGCTGATTACAGGGAATTAAAGACCCCTGGCAGCAACAGTATGGGCAATCAAAGTGGGAAGCATCAGGAAAAAAAAACCCCACTCTAGTAATCATCACTTGAAAAACCATATTCCTTAACTCGAGTCATGGTCCCACACAAACCATTAAACAGAAACCTGATGTTATATTTACTCTCTGCACAGAAACACCTGGACAGAGAGGTAACCTCAGGGAAGCACACACAGCAAATTAGAAGTATCTCGATCATGTATAAGGATATCTGAGTGAAAGAAGAACTCAAACTTCTCTGCAATTAGATCTTCCCCTCACCGCACATATTTTTATCCCTGACAATAAAGCATTTTCTGAAAATTAAGAGGTCCAACTTCTCATCTACAGTCTAAATTATAGGGAAAAATATTTACAGCTTAACTGCAAACATCAAAATTCATTTCAACAACAAGTTCAATTTTAAAAATATTAAAGTTTAATTACACATATTTGATTTAATAGTTGAACAACAAAACTGTCCTCTCTCCTGTTTTTCCTTGTATAGATCTTTGCCAACATAATACCATCTCTCCTTCTCTTCCCATTCCTTTTACCAGGGGACAGAATGGGCAATTTTTAATTCTTTTTTTACAGGCCTGTCCATGCTGACTGCCCCCAGTACTTATTTTCTCCGGGCTATAACGTGGTTGTTACACACGGCAGTTATGTGCAACAGGCTACACATGTTGTAATAAACAAACCAGCTTTCCATCCTTTGGGCAAATTTGTACAATCTTTCCTGCCTTCTCCCCACAGGGTGACAGGTTCATATCAGAGAATAAAAATCAAAGCACTGAAGGATGTCAGGCCCTCAGGAGCAACCAAGTCAGAAATTCTCCAGTGATTGTGGAAAGGGCAGACAGTTAGCTTTTCCTGATGGCAATGATCCTTAAATTACTGCCTTAATTAAACATTCAGAGTTCTTACTCGGAGATATGAGTATGTATTTCACAAAGAGCTGTGCTGCAGTTGTAGCAGAGGAGTGTCCTCCTGGTTCCCTGTGTTGTGGGCAGCTTCATTCCCTGTCTCCTCCTCATAGTTAGGGTTTGGGGTTTTTTATGTTTCTAGCCCCAAAAACACTCCCCCCATACTGAGGAGAGTCCAGAGGAACCCAACAAGGGGATCAGGGGGATGGAGCAGCTCTGCTGGGAGGAAAAGCTGAGAGAATTGGGGTTATTCAGTCTGGAGAAGAGAAGGCTTTGGGGTCACCTAATTGTGGCCTCCCAGTGCCCAAAGGGAGCCCATAGGAAAGATGGGGAGAGATGATTTACAAGGGATGGAGCGACAGGACAAGGGGAAATGGATTCAAACTGAAAGAGAGTAGAGTTAGATCAGATATTAGGAAAAAATTTGTTCCCTGTAAGGGTGGTGAGGCCCTGGCACAAGGTGCCCAGAGAAGCTGTGGCTACCTCACCCCTGGAAGTGTCCAAGGCCAGGTTGGACGGGGCTTGGAGCAACCTGGGCTAGTGGAAAGTGTCCCTGATCATGGCAGGGGGTGGGACTGGTTCGTCCTTAAGGTCCCTTCCAACCCAGGCCATTCTATGATTCTATGATCCTCAACCCACTTTTCTCCATTTCTAGAGCAAATCGAACCTTAACACTTTGGAATTCTTTTTTCGTCTCTATGAAGTTTCTTTGGTGACTTTTTGTCCTCATCTCATCTGTCTTGAGCCTCTCTCTTGCTAACATCTGTGACAGTTCTTTAAAAACTTATTATGTTCCCATCAATACCTCCTTTCACTGTGACACTTTGTAGCCACTGTAATAAACACTGCAAAAATGACCAGAGTCCAGAGGACAAATTCACACCGTTACTTGTGGTTTATTGGAAGGACATAAATAAACCAAAAATAAGATGGAGTCTTCTAGGCCGAGATAGTGAAAAATTACCTTGTCCTCTGAGATTCAAACATTTGGTAACCTACGTTTTACTTTATTTTATATATTCCTATAATTAATAATCAAATTAAGCAAAAGGAACTTCTTTTTGCTTTGGATTTGCACAGAAATTAGCTCAGTGAAGTCTGGAATTGATCTCCCTCTGTACAACAAATGCTGATTACAGTCTCTCCTCTCTTAAAGTAATTTATTTTTACTTTTCTAAATGATCATTAGTGAAACATTATCGAACTCATAAAAAAAATATAATGATAGACAAATTATGTTCTGCTAATGAAGACAGAGAGAGAGATTCAGATCTTTCTCTTTTGTACCTCACAGCCCCACTGGAATCTGCCAGAAGTTTGATGTAATACCTCATGAAATTTCATTTGCATACCAGTATCTATATCCATGCCATGTAATCTGAGAAAAGAGGGAAAATAAGAAGAATGTATTAAACTGGAGTGCAGCAGGAGGAGTGAGGCCTCTAACAGCTCTAAGAACCTGGGTTACGCTGGATCTTAGAGCTACTCAAGGTTTTCAAGTGCTAATGAAATTTCCCTGCTAGAATTCATCCTTTTCAACTGGCAGGGACCAGAGAAATTTTCATAAAAGTTTCGTCCTTGTGTTGTTTACAGCTACTTTTAGATCTTTCACATGGCTTTCAAATTTCAGAAAGAAGGTGGAGGGTAAACAAATATTTTTAAACTAGGTGTGATTTTTTTCCTTTTTTCTTTAGTCAGCTTTGTTAAATATATTCACTACATAATCTTGAAATAAAAAGGGAAAAAAAAAGCAAAAAAATCTCTCTCTTTAATTCTGCTGAAACATATCAAATTTAGAGGAGTTTGAAAACAACCAGCAGAGAAAGAACATAAAAAAGAATTTTATAGCATTTGTGAAATGATAAAATCTAAACTCACAAATTTGTTTTTCGGCTTGTATCGCAGTGGAAGAGGATTTTTTTTCCCAAGTTCTTTTCAAGTAATTCACGTCATGATCAGTGTCTTGACTTGTGCCATCTTTGAACTCATGCACCGTAAGGAACGTCAGCTTAAGATCTCAGCTCCCAATTTACCAGTCATACTGCACACATTGCTTTAATCTCAACCAAATTTAGCTGACCTTTCCAGCAAAACCAGGACAGAACCCATCCAACTGCATGAAAATTTTAGTCTTCTTGATCTAATTAAGGAAGAGGTAGAGAAAAGCAACCTCTTGAAGAAATATTTGGATAAATAATGACACCAAAGGTTCAGTAGGAATTATTGGGCTGTAGCCAGTCCTTTTCTTAGCAACACCCTCTTTACAGCTAAACCAATTAAATATTTTATTATTTTTTTATACTGACAGAAGTGTATTGCCGCTAGTGAATTTCTTTTATAGCAGCATGTTCTTCTCTACAGGGTACCCACCTATCTTGGTTTCTGTAATTGAACTTTCCTCCAAAGTTCGTTACCTTCCAATTTTTTCCCTTCTACCATTGTAAATTTACTTCAGAAATTAATTTACTTCAGAAATGCTCCTTAGCTCTTCCAGCTTTCCTTTCCGCATATGAAAAAGACTTATTCTCATGTTTTGTGGTTACTTTCTTGCCTCCTGGGACTCCTTCCAAAACCTTGTCTTCAAAGTTGCAGGATGAAGAGAACTCAGCTTTAGTTTCTTTCCATCAAAAAAAAAAAAAAAAACAAAAAAAAAACAAAAAAAACCACAAACAACCAAAAACCAAAAACCAAACAACCAAGACTCCCTGCATTTACTCCTTATCACAAGTCATTTTGAAAACACACCTGGAAAATCACACAGCCTGACTCCATCTTTCTCAGGACAGCCCACTGCCAGTTGGGGTTAGCCCAAGCAATGCAAGTCTGCTCATGAAAAAGCTTTATCACCATCACCAGGTTTAATACCATAAGCCCTACACATTTCTCACCCAAGGGAACTCCCATTTCACTTTCAGACCATGATCTCAAAAGAATTTGATGACATTGGGAGATTTGTTGTCAGTATTCGCATTCCCCATAAATTACCGACTTTGGAGAGCAATGTGGGACCTTGACACTGATCCTTCTCTCCCTTCAGTTGTCAGAAATGAGTTTAACTGGGTGGAATTGCATTAGTGGGAAACCAGATAATGGCTCTAACTCAATAAGGCACATTATTTGTTTGCTTTTAATCTGATGGCAGTCCCATTGAAGTTAGCCAGCCTTGAGTATATCCCAGAATAGCAATGCTTTTTGAGCGAGGATTGGAATGTAAAGGTGTTCAGCCTGAATACTTCCCCTCTAATCTAATATAGAAGCATATGTTTATAATTTAGGAACCTGTGATTCAGGACAGAGAGAGAAATGCTTGGCATGCATAACTTCACTGGTGTGCCTGTTATAGATGGCTTTCTGAAGAATGAAGAATCACATAAAATCGCCAAATTCCCAGGCACTGTCAGAGGGAAAGCGATGAGAAAGTAGTTTCCAAGGTAAGAAAATAATGTAAAATTTGTAGATAATCAAAAAGGATTTGGACTGCTTCTCATACACACGTATAGATCTCCCCTGTAGCAGGGCTTAAATTGTTTATTCAGTAACTGTCCCTTGATCCTCCCCCTTCCCTGGTCTCATGTGCAAAGGAGTCTCTCAGTTGACTCCCAGACCCCACAGCAACTCCTGTATTTGGCTTTGATCTTTCTGATCCGTTGTCCACCTACAAATCCCCTGGTCTCATTAGAATCTGAGCAAAAATAATAGTCCAAAGCAAATCTCAGTCTGCATTATTTATTCCTCATTAGTTTTAAATTCCTCTAACTTTATGCCTAAATTAAGAGACAATTATTATCAACCTAAGACCCCCATGGACAGGAGCTTCCATCCCCAGGATGGTTGGTCTGTCTTGTAAAACAAGACTCTTGGTAATTCCATACAATCTTCAACTCATACAAAGAACTTAATTTTAAACCACCTCAGATAAACACAGCTGACTGGCTTATCTCTATAACTACTGAGGCTATAACAAATTGATAGTAATTTACGTAGGTGTCCAAATAATGGTGTGTAATGAAGAGGAGATTAGAACTATGTAAAAACTGTTACATGCTATTTTGACTGAATACAGTCGCAAGACAGATTACCAAATTAAAAGAAAAATATTTTGATTGCATGATATGTGATCAAGATTTTGTCTGCCTTGGAAATGGCAAGCAGTTAAACTATATCAGTGAAAGATAATTTGCGAAGGAGCTCTGAAATAATATACACACAAGAAACCCAAAAGCCTTCAAAGAAGATGAAAGATTTTTCAGGTCTGCTTTTGAAGCAGAGAAAACAAGATTATATTTATACAGCTGCTAGAAAAATAAAAAGGTGTGTTGATTTAGAAGTTAAAATCACTTTTTTTTTTCAGTAGCAAGTGTTTAAAAGCACAACTGAGTCTCTGCCATAGGAGAAGTTTTAAGTTCCTTTAGGATAAGTGGAGGATGGGTTGGGCTCGGTCTTACAACTTTTAAGATAAAGTTCTCTGCACCTCAACAGACTTTGTCTATGACTTTCAGGCCTTATGTCCTGTGTCTCAATTCCCTATTTCTAAAAAAGGGGAAATGGCTTTTTTGTGCCTCTGAGGATTTCTGGAAGGATCAATACATTAAGGATGCGAGACATTCAGATATGGAGGTGATGTGAACTGTACATCTCCGAGATGGATGGCTGCTGAATGGAAGCCAAAACCTCAGGTTTTCAGAATCTCAGAAAGATTTCTTATTCTTACACACTGGAGAGCTGCATAAAGAAAATGTGACCTTGAGATTCCTGGTATGATTGCCTTAGTGCCCAGCAAAAACCCCTGTAGATTGACCCAAACCTGCTCAATTTTCTGCTTCATTTTGGGGTCCCATTAAGTGACCATGCCCATGCACTGGCCAACACCCTCTTACACTGTTGGTTAAAAGGGAAGGAAAAGTGTCATCCTCTTAATAGAGTCTTGTACCTTGCCCTGATATGATGGCTGAGACTGGAACCTGAAGTGCAGTCTGGTGATACTCTGGGTCTATAAAAAACTGACAATCCCGGCCAGGAGACAACTGTGTCACACATTAAAGTGTCACTCCTCATATGCCAGCGAATGCCTTATGCCTTTACTTTTCAGTTCCTTAAGAGACACATAAAAAACACATTTCAAGAGAAATTCTTTCTTTTCTTCCATGCCACCTGCCTGATCCATCAAGATATTCCACCAAATACCATGGCAAGGGCAGACAATGGAACAAACTCGTGACAAAATGGAGATGGATACAGTCCTACCTGGTTTACCTTTTTCATTGCATTTCAAAATATTAAAGCAAGTTTACCAATACAACTTACCAAACTCAAAACGTGTCTGATGCAAGATAAAATCAACAAAGAAATCTCTTTAGAGTTAGAAAACTATTGTAGCTGAGTAAGAGCAGAATTCAGATCACTGTTTCCTAAACAGATAAAGTAGAGGTGAGGGATGCAAAAACCTGTACTTGGAAATCGAGAAATATGGCAAGAAGCAGCAAGCAAGAACAAAATCAGAGAGGGTAAGGTGCTAGAAGTCCAGGTTTTATACTCCTCATTTTAACATGAAGAGGGATTAGGAAGTGTTATTACTTCCCTTCTGTTCATTCACAGAACACTGCTAAAATAGGAGAGAGGTTTATTTTTTTTGCACTGAATGAACGGAAGCTATGGAAACTGAGGAGAAGTAGGGTACAGCATTCGTTTTGGTCCTAATTAAACACTTTCCAATCTCATACTGAGGGCAAAGTTCACCTGCTTTGACAGAAATACTGCCAGACAAAAGAGAAAGGGAATGAGTCTAACTGGCTGAAATCTCAGCTAATACAGCAGGAGTGGTTATGAGATTCATGTTCTTCATGCAACAGCAAAGGTATTCAGTGTTTATTGATTCACTTGACCAACAATTTTGTTACACACATAACAAATAAGATGTCAGGGAAAGCAGCACATTATTTCCTGCTATTCATGCATAAGCACTCCTAGAATTCTCACAAAGCCTTAATATAAGATAACTTAAGCACTAAAATGATAAAGAAAATATTTTATAATCGGTACTAGACAGTTTGACTATTAGAGAATTTATAAAACAAAAACATAAAAATTGTGCCAGAGAATTACCAAGGTCACAGAATCAAGCCCACAAAAATCAGACAATGGACTCCAGTGTGCATTTTAATATACTTTCTAATTATATAATTTCATGTTAATTCTCTTCTGTTTCTTTCCACAGAGAGGAGAGTGCTCAATCTCCTCCTGAATTCTTCAGGGCTTATTACTATAGTAACCAAATGCTTCAAAAACATTAATTAATTTTCAAAATATCTCTGTGGAAAATTAAATCCATCTGGACATGGTCCTGGACAAATGTTTTAAGGTGGCCCTTCTTGAGCAGGTGGTTGGACCAGATGATCTCCAGAGGTGCCTTCCAACCTCACTCATTCTGAGATTTAGTGAAAAACAACATTGTCCTTATTTTGTTGAAGGGGAACAGAGGTACAGGGTGATTAGGACTGTTATTTTTTGATTTCCCTTTCAAAACACATTTGTATAATATTTTAGGCGTATTTGCATTTGTCTCTTCAAAGAAAAGCTCTTTCCATCCTTAGTTTTGTATTTTTGCAGGTGAGATACAGAGTCTTTCCTTGAGTATCACAGAACTGACAGGCTTGGGACTGCACCAGCACTTTAGGATCAATCAGTCCCAGATCTTTTCTTTTTCTCGTCTGCTTTCTCGTTATCAGGATGCTCATCCCAATCCATTGATCTCCAAACCTCAAGCTATAATCCTACCAAGGCGCTTTCACGATACAGTTTTCCCTGAATTAGCACATCTACATTTGTATTTAATGTAGAGGGGAAAGCCAGACACTTCTGTGGCTGCCCTTCCTTCTCCAAAACCTATCACAAAAAAACTCAGCTCAGAGAAGTCAGTGACACTATAAAGCTTCAGCTCAAAACCAGACTGACTCTTGTAAAGTTATAAACAACTGAACAGACAGATTTACAACAAGGAGAGTCAGGAAACAATATTATTGGGTCGGATGTAGACGGAAAAAGTTTAATTCACCAGGCATTTAACTACAGCAGCTTCACAGTAGTCTGCTCCCCATTTAGGTTTAGATGACTCTAAATTAGGGTGGGATTTTGTGCCAGCTGAGCTTTCAAGGTAAAAAGAGGCTTCGGGGTATGAGTTTTTGCCTAAAGCTTGGATTCTCTAGGTGGAATTTTAGGGGCTTTAGGAACTTTGTCTTGCCTGACATCACAGCTGAAATAAACCCAGCTGGTATTACACCAAGTAATTCAGGGACTTTAATAGACTCTGTCTGGGAAAGGTCTCCAGCCAAGGGTCGGAGTCACAAACCCAGCAGCCCCCGTGCAAAGCAAGCTCCAGTGCTGTGCTGGCTTTTTCCAGGTAGGGAAACTTTGCAGGTAGCTGGCTCTCAGTGCCATGCAACTGCAGTCGTTTGGCAGGCAGCAAACCATATCAAATTAGCCCCACTGAGTCCAAATCATAAAACAAACCCTCAGAAACAGCAAGAGATTAGCTATCACCAACTTCTGATTTTGTTATTTATAGCAACAACAATGGCCAAATAATCATGTTCTTGGGAGCCTGTATTCTAGCAGGCACACTAGTGGGTTTTTAAAAAAATTATGATGGTGCCAGACTGAAAATAGAGTAGTAACAGGGAGGAAAACTTGACTTTTTCCTACTTAAATTCCTATTTTTCTTTCTAGAACTTTCCAGTAACTTCCTGGGGATTATTCAACACTACTACTTGGTTTACCACCATGTCAAATTCCAGCCGATCTGCCAACTTCACTGGGATATAAAGGGCAGTTCCACCTACTTTATAACTTCTCTTCACATGCTGCACTTAGCTAAGGCAGGCAGTGTCTGTGCAAACAACCCGGTGGAATTCGGCAACTGAAGCAGAAACAGCTGATGAGATCCTCAATATTGTCTCAAAGTGCTTGTCATTTTTAGTAATAATGCCAGCAGATTAATAAAATCTGAAGGGAGTCTGAGAAGGAGGACCAAGTGAAATAGATATGGTTGAAGTAGGAGGAGAGAAATACAGAATAAAATCCTGTCTTTGGGTTCTTTTACCCCAAACTATACTAAACACGTGCCTTTCTCTGGCAGTAGAGCCTCTATGGCACCTTTTCTCCCTGCATGGTCACAGGTGAACAAAAACATCGAGAGGAAGAGGAAAAAGAGCTTGCACCTGGTAGGAAAATTAGCATAAAAGGAGATAAATATTTGATTCCTTTACAGAGTGGTAAAGGAATGTTAATGTAATGTAAATGCAGTGTTGGCTGACTCTTCTTTCTCCCATGTTCTCAGTCCTTTTTCATTGATGCCACCCCACGTCTGTCTTGGAGTCCCTGGGGAATCTTGCTCAGTGCACATTTTTCCTTTTCCTTCAAGTTATTCCTCTGCCAAAAATTCCATTGTTGCACCTTCAGCCTTTGCTCTTTACCATGACCAGTCCTTTTCTATTCACACTCTGCCCATCTTGCTTATTTAGGTGAAAATTCCTTGGTGCAAGTTTTGTGGGTGTCCCTGGGTGTGCACAGAATTCGGCACCATTGCCATATAATTGCCATGTTTTTAGTGACAATTATAACACAACAAAACAAAATACACAAGCCATAAAAGGGGTACATCAAGAACAGTCCTAGAAGAAAAGTCTTCAGGCTTGTTCAGTCATGAAAAAAAATTCAGCATGGAATTTTATACATTAATTAGGACAGAAATAAATGTTTGAAGTAGGATCCTCTTTTTTTTCTTTCCTTTTGTTTCAGACTGGCCATGATTATATAAAAATAATATTTTTTCTTTTACTGTGCTAAGTGAGAGTGAAATCCAGGCTAAGCCTATTTATTTTATTCAAATCCTATAGAAATATGTGGTGATACTACAAAGGCTTGGGGCTCAAAACTTCTTTAAAAGGACAAAAAAATTCAAAAATTACATGGAAACTGAGTGCAGTTTCTACTGATTAAAAATTGTAATGAAGCAGGTGAATCAAGAGAATGTGTTTGTACCATCTCGATGGCATGTATGTATTCTATGATTGCATTTTAGAAAACCCTTTGGAGACAGAGTAACTTTATTATTCCCATTTTATAGAGAAGATTGAGATACAGAAGGAAGAATCTGACATCATACTCTAAATCTGCAGTAAGGGCAAGGATTGACACAGTCCTACTGTTCCAAACACAAGATTGTGCTTCCAGTACAAATTGCTAGACAAGAAGCTTTTCCAGAAAGTATTAATTGATTATGCACTACTGTGGGTGTTGCTTTTAATGTGCTACAGATGTTTGGATACTGTGCACACTAGATTTCATGTCTTTCATAAAACAGATGACCAGGTGTAGAGAACTTCATAAGAATATTTAATATCTCAGCTATTGTGAGATTTTTTTTCATACCGTTTTTCATATAGTGAAGTGAGGGATAACAAGATATTTCATTTTCTTTCTGCTCTAATGTGCCATTATAAGTTATTTAATTGTGCAAACATATATGCAGAAATATAATATATACGAATGTGAGAAAGAACTCTGTGGCATCATAGAATATTAATGTACCCAGCAGCTTTTTTATTACTTAGCTCTGAATTGTACCTAGAGAGGCACTGAGATTACTGATGCAGAAAGAAGCGTTTTCTCAAGGTAGGTGTATACTTTCATAGTCCAGCTGTATGCCTCCCATTGTCACCAGGTGCTGGGCATTCCTGCCATCTGCAATGGTGTTTTGTCCTTCTACAAAATCTGTTCACGGCTCTGTTACAACAAATAACAAAATAGTGCTCCCATTTAGGGTTAGGTGTGGTGGCCACAGCTGCGTCCAAAGCACAGAACAGGAAGTTATTCAGGTTCCTTGCTCTGCTGAGACCTTCTAGGTGTCCTTTTAGCTATTTCATATACTTAAAATTCCCAACTAAATCTCTGTATAATATCAGTTTAACGACCATAGTATTTTAGAGCAGGCTCACAGTTGTGTGAGCTGAAACTGGGGAGGTTGAGACAATCATCTCCTCCTGTTGCTGTTGTGAGAAGTGAGAGTAGGAGACATCAGAAGATTCATCAACCCATATGTGTCAGATCTGCTGAAGTTTTATAACGGATTGGGCTTGGCAGAGATCCTCTTCTTGGTTTGCACTTGGAGAGGTGAAGTATCAGTTCTGCTGTTTGGCAGAGAACAAGAGCACTCATGGGTAGAGAAAAAAGGAAGGAAATTTCCCAAAGTGGAGGAGACAAGACATATGTGTGTCATTTCTGTATTTTGGCCTGCTTAGATGCTGCACAGAAACATGGATGAAGCAAAAGGATTACCAAGAAAACCCTTCTCCCTCAGGCTGGGGACACAGGGGAGTGTCTCTCTTGAAGTCTGCAGTGAGCAGATATTCCACAGACCCCACTTGCTGCTGGAATATTGGATGTAGGACCAGCACAGCAATTAGGTATTGAGAGTCATGAGCAGATCAAAGTGCATTTAGGAAGATAGAGCAAATATTTAAGTCTTTAGACTTAAGAGCTTTAAATAGTGAATAGATAAGTATTAGGGAATATATTTATAAATCCTCCACATTTCCTAAGGAGCTTTCCTTGATGCCATGTGTAAAATAACTGCCTACTGTACAATATTCTGCATTATCTGCCAGCCAGCAACAAGCACAAGATGCTGAAGGAAATGAAACTTCAGTTGCAGACTGATGAAAATTCCTGCTTTCCAATGAATAGTCTAATGGAAAGGTGTCTTCCATAAAGAGCAATTTAAATAATAGCTACTTTGAATTTCAGTCATATATACTTGTATATGCAAGTACCCATATTTTAGCATTGTGGGCTAAACCAGGTGAAGACTGAGCAGAAGTATAGAACCCACATATGGTTATAAAATAATCTTATTTTCTGAAGATTAGGATTAAAAAAGAAAGATCTACTTATATCTTGGGCTGAGAAATTATTATTCCATTCAAGTAACCTAAATAGAAGCGTGCAATTTTAATTATTATAACAGCAGCTGAATTGAAGAGTTGATTATTCACAAAATTATTGTGTAATTCTTCTACAAATAAAATGAGGCAAAATGCATTTTGTGGTTTGAAAGTTTAGGCAATACTAATGCAGTCATTATATTTACTGATGTGAATCTCATTCAATAGTCAAGTGAGTTCCAATCAATTTTCTCACAGAACCTGCATGTACGAATTTTAACGGGCAAATTAGATAGATGTCATCTGTTGGCTCTTTTGGGAAATAAGAAATCCCTCTACAAGATCATCAAATTAGTTTTCACCAATTGTATGAAATGATATTAAGTAATACCAGGCTATGTTTTATTTATTTGAAAGTCTGCATCAGGAACTGATGAGTCAAGTCCAACAAAACAATCCCAAGGGTAGTTTTTATGAAAACGTCTGTTTCAAACCACAGAGTGAATGTGACACTTTTGAATGACTCGGGCACAGGCCCCGCTCACACACAACCTCTGTCACCGATCAGGAGGCTGAGCTGGGTTCGCATTCCAGCTGAACCACAGGAAACAGAGAGGTCTGGATGTACAACCTGGTGCAGCCTCCGGCTCCTTGGTGGGAAGCACCAGATTGTGTGGCCATTTGAAACCACCCCACGAGGGAGATCTCCACCCCCCAGTAAGAAATAACGAGGGATTGTTTCAGCAGGTTCAGCAAGGGAAAGAAATTAAACTGGAGAAAGAAATAATGACTTTCTCATCATGGTCCTTCCAGATCATTCCTGAAGTACACTGAAGCTTTTACTGCCATTGTCTACACAGTCTTGCAGATCTTGCCAGTGACATTTATCACCAAGAGAATCACTTGGAAAACTCCTGAATACTTCACTACAAATAGGTCAAACCCTGGCCTTTTTGCCACCTCAGCCGGAATCCTTGACTGTCTGAACAGAACAAGAGTTTCCATGTCTCACATGCAAACTTAATACATTGTACCAAATTACACGACTGTAAGATACACAAACACAGTTGCTAAGTCAAAGTGTATCTGTTCCAGAAATAGTTATATGACATTAGGAGTTATTTCTGTGTAGAGATGGAGTGAAATTGGACTTCTGAGAACTGCAGTAATCAGTTATAAATGAGAAGGAAACTTCACAAATAAAGATACTGAATCTGGACTAGGTAAATAAACTGTTTTCTAGTGGTGTGACTAAACCACTTGGGGACTGAATAGGATTGATTTGTTTTGTGGTCATGTAACTAAAATTAATTTTGTTTTCCCACTTTCCATGTGTTAAACTTCCTCTTAAAATTAACTGTTAATTATTAATATTAATTTATTTTAATTTTTATGCCAATTGGGGATTTTTACAGTCTTTTACTAACTTATTTAAAATTATTCAGTTTCAGTCAGGACTCAAAATTACTTTAGTTTTAGCCCATCTGTAATACTCATTAAGCCAAACCAAATGAAATTAATTTACCAACAAAAACCCTTACCTAATCATATTCCTAATAAATTCTTGTGGATTTTCTAAAACAAATGTAATAGAATCATAAAATGCTTTGGGTTGGAAGGGACCTTAAAGATCATCTGGTTCCATCCTCCTGCCATGGACAGCAGTGCCACCCCCTAGACCAAGCTGCTCATGCCTCCATCCCAGCTGGCCTTGAGCACTTGCAGGGATGAGGCAAACACTGCCTGTTATCTCTCCGTGCTATCTCCCCGTGTCATCTCCCCATGCAGGCCGTGGGAAAGGCAGGTACCTCCAAAGGACAAGTCACAGCACAAACTGCAGCAGGCACAGATAGCCCAGACCCTCTACGTGAATCAGAGCAGCGTGAGGGGATGCTGTTACAGTCTAACTTCCATGGAAAATGGACAGCAGAGGGAGGAATCTGTCGCTCTCATGTGCCATATTTCAAAATTCGCTCTGCACTGATCTAAGAAGACACATTCAGGCGATTGTTTTTAAGGGTTTAAATAACATCTCTCTGTACCCTCAGCAGCAGTGCTGGTGGGTCATTTCAGCATCTGACACCGCTCACAACTCTCTAAGCCTCACCCAGTGCTGAAGAACAGCCACGCCTTTTGCACCCTCCGTAAAAACCATGCTTCCCTAAGGGTTTGCGGGTGAGAAATGTACATCTGCAATCACACTTCCAAGGGACCCTGAGTGCAGGGAACTGTCAGGCTCAAAGGGACAGAGAGGAGGGGAAGGTGAGAGAGGGGGCAGGAAGGGGAGGGAGAACCAACTGGTGTCACGAGAGAAACACCCAGTGGGCTGTGTTCATCTTCCAAGGCTTCGCTTCACTTGTTCTACTTTATGCCATTCCCACACAGAAAAATGATATTCACTGTGAACATAATGAATGCATGTCGAGAGCTAAGTATAAGTAAACATATAAGGGTTTTTTTCTAAAGATACAGCAAAAATCACACAAACACTGCAATAACTGGGAAAACAAGAGCTATAATAGGAAATTCTGAAATACAGTTAATCCAAATTTTACTAATTTTTTGCAAAAATATTGGGCGTACAGCATGCAAAGAGAGTTCCTCAAATAACTTCAATGCTTTTCTGCCAGAATATTCTTAAGGAGAATGATAAATAAACCACCTTTAAAGTAGTATTTATCTGGGACAACAGATAATAAGCAGCAGCAAATACAAGCTTCTTGTTACCAAATGATATTACCGTAACCTGAATTCTTCCAGGAGATGTGACTGCTGAAGCCACAACAGTTTGTTTTAAAATATCTAATCTGTGTGTATAGTTATTAATTCTTATGTAGGAAATTAAATATGTATGCTGAGTCATTTGTTCAATAGCCTGTGATATATAATGGCTAAATAACTCACAAAATTCCAACTTTAATGAAAATATATAGATATACATGTAAATATGTGTATAAAATACCTTGTACAGATAGATAGAATATTGGTTGCTAAATAGAGACTTGGTTCAGAGACAGATTGGATATTTTAGTCTTCTCCTCCTGCATAAGGCCTAGGAAGATAAATTTGATGCCATCTTCAGCTGGATTTAGAAAGACTCAGGGAATTGTTCTGGCATAACCCTTAAAGCTTAACTGTGTGTAACAACTTCATATTCTTCACTTTGGCAAAAGTTACTTCTGCTTGCACGGATTTAGTGACACAGCAAAATGTCACTGATTCTTCTGCTTGTATAAAGATCCAACATTTCAGAGAGAAAATGTGGCTGTGCTGGAGTCAGAATGAATTTTGCAGTATTTAAGCGTTATTCCTCGCATTTGCAATTTAGGGCTGAAGACAAATGGCTGAGGCTTCTGACTAAACCCTGGCTCGAGGGAAAAAAGAGAGAGGCCCTGATAGAGTTTGCAAATACTTCAGAATATTATACCTTAGGCAGAGAAAGGAGTGGGTCCATTGGTAACAAGATTCATCTTAGGAAACAGGTTTAAGCTCATTTAAACTCATTGAAATTTTTCTAATTATTTTAAATGATTTATCTTAAATAAGTTTTGGGTTCAATGGCATGATCTTAAGAAAAGTTCTGACTATGTTCGACCCCAGAGGTGTGAAAAGCTACATCAAATTTCTCAGACAATTTCAGTAAGAAAAAACCTGTACACATCAGAAAGGCCAAAACATTTTGATCTGACGTACTCAGAGCACACTTCTTCAATTTTGCATGGCGAAATGATATTCCTTTCCACTACACCCACAATCAGCATGAATCAGTTTAAAAGAAGCTACACACGAGCAGACTTTTGGAGGGGGTCAATTGAAACCAAACTGAAACAGTTTGGGTTTTTTGCACATCTCCATGTAGGAACTGCATAATCAGCTGACACTGAGCAGTAGGTTTAGCAGGAGAAAGAAATAATGACTTTCTCATCATGGTCCTTCCAGATCATTCCTGAAGTACACTGAAGCTTTTACTGCCATTGTCTACACAGTACTTGCTTGCTTTGTCATTAAATGGGTGAATCAATCATCACAGATCCTGAATTCACTGAAAAAATATTGTTTAGTGGAGCTGTGCCAGCTCAGGAAAAAATGGCCCATTGACTTCTCCCTCTCAGTGACAAAGGGAAATGTTCTTACAGTAAAAGGCAGAATTGATGGCCTTTTCTTGTTGATTATAAAGGTCAAAAGTCTGAAGAAAAAGTACAGCAACTGGACAGAGAAAAACTATCTTTGCTAAAGAGCCCATGAACTGCCAGTGGCACCAAAAGCTTTGCTTGAGTTTGTATCGACACCCTCAGAGAGGTACACTGACCACCCCTCCAGCCTTATTTACCCCAAAACCCCAAAAATTAATGTAATGTAACAATACATTAATGGTGCTGACTCACCCCTAGCTACAAACAAAATTCTAAGTTTGAGAGCCTCATTCTGATCCTTCAGATCAATAAAACATCCAGAGCTCATTTCCATACACCAGGACAGAGGTGCAGAAGCAGGAAGCGCATTTCCCAGTCGGACAAGCTGGGATTTGCTGCTGCGGTGGATATGGAGAGTCACAGAATGTTCTGGGTTGGAAGGTATCTTAAAGTTCATCTCGTTCCAACCTTTGCCACGGTCAGGGACACCTTCCACTAGCCCAGGGTGCTCCAAGCCCTGTCCAGCCTGGCCCTGGACATTTCCAGGGATGAGGCAGCCACAGCTTCTCTGGGCACCCTGTGCCAGGGCCTCACCGCGCTCACAGGGAAGAATTTCTTCCTGATATCCAATCTAAATCTACCCTCCTTCAGTTTCAAGCCCTTCCCCCTCATCCTTTCAAGTTCCTATAAACTGTACGTTGTCCTCCTAGTACTCTGGGACCATTTAATTTGGCCTTTTTGTTCCACACTGGAGAAGGCAGTACATCCTCACAGAGCAGCAGCACACATATATTGGTACACCATCTAAGACTGTAATTTTTTTAAAATGTGTTGTGGACCTTTTATCAGTTGTTTGCCTTCCCATCCAGCTGTTTGCTCTCTCTCCAGGGCTAGCCCTGTGCAGAAAGCACAGTTGCAACCTGCACCATCCCAGCCAGGCTTCCTGGGAGCACAGAAACCAATCTTCTTAGGCAAATCGGTTTATGTGCAACTCCAAGCATGTGCTAATTTGAGCTGATTTATTGATGCCAGCATCCCACTCAGTGTGTGGCATCAGCTGCCCTGCTTTAAAGGATTCATAATCTGCCCGTGGGGGTAAATGACTCTGCATCCTGACATCCCTTCCCTGCTCCAGGCCTTATGTTCTGTGCCAGTTCTTGGGCTCCCTGATCTCAAGGACCACAACTGTGTCTAGTCTGAAGTAGGCTCTCCTGGGGGAGCTTGGAAAGCCTGTTTGCACTCATCTCCCACTCCCCCAGCACTCACACAGGGTCAGGCACAACCGAGCCTGTTGTGTTTGAACAACACTTCTATTCATTTTTCTCCCCTTGAGAGTTCACAGCTTGAGGAAGAGCTTATCTTTCATCTGGATGAAAGAAAACTCCATCTGAATTTAGCAGCTTCTCTTACATCCAGCTTGTACTAGGGGGTTTGATCCAAAAACCTATGGCAGCTTTTCCTGTTTTTTCAAGGTCATTTGGACTGGGCTTTTAGCAACAGGATTCTCATCTGATGAAGATAATTGTCCCACAGAGGCTGATAATGTGCACACGGCCAAATTGTCCCAGGCTGTCCCTGCCACTCACAAGTTAAGCTAGGTGGCCCTGTGAGTACATCTAAGAGAATGACAAGTGTAATGCATCATTTTTTCCAAGTGCTGTGGTATTGCAACCTACAGAAGGGTTATTTGATTCACCCTGGGTAAAAAACCAGTCACTGATTCAGTGTGTTCTGATTCAGTGTGTTCTGACCCAGTAATTTCTTCAGTAACATCTTGGTTCCACTAGACTGCAGGACCCCCTAAGTAGAACCCAAGGACTCATTCAGTCTGTGTAACTCAGCCTTATTCTAAAATCCACCAGTATTTCTGAGTATTATCCTGGACATGAAGTGCCCCTGAAAGTGCACACTGAACAGGTGAGTCTTGATTCAAAGACATATTTTGAAGAGAGACTTACACATTCAAATACTCCTTGCTTTACAGCAAAATACTTCAGGAAGATCAGTTGGCTGCTGGTTCTCTTGGCATATATAGTAAAAGAGAAAAGCACATTAAACTTCCTATACGTGCACAGGATGGCTTCCAGTCTTAACATTTGGAAGCTCCAGCCCATATCTCTGCATCATGGAATAATCATGGAATCACAGAATGGTTTGAGTTGGAAGGAACCTTTTAAGATCATCTTGTTCCAACCTCTGCCATGGGCAGGGACACCTTCCACTATCCCAGGTTGCTCCAAGCCCTGTCCAACCTGGCCTTGAAAATTTCCAGGGATGGGGCAGCCACAGCTTCTCTGGGCAGCCTGTGCCAGGGCCTCACTACCCTCACAGTAAAGACTTTTCCCCCATCTACCTTCTTTCAGTTTAAACTGAAACCTTATATCAGTGACTTCTGTACATAGTCAATTTATTAAACATTAAGATACCCATTAGAATAAAAAAAACCCCATAAAAACATAGCTAATTTTTAAAGAATAAATGTATTTTTTCTTTAAAATTAATTCCACTTATTTCTAAAAGAAAATAAATTTAAAACCCAATGAGAACTATAATTAGATTATTCAGCCACAGGACACAGAGGACCTAGATTATAAATGTTCAGTCTTTTCAAGGGACACGTATTCCCTATTTATGCTCTACTGAATTTCTCTCACATGTGAAATCTACTTTGAAGAGACCCTGGCACCAGAGAAAACTAGGAAATGTGCATGGAGGGAAAGCATTATATATCCTCCAGACATTACTGGGGGAAAGTATTAGTAAGTCATGGCATGAATTCCTTCACCGAGTTGATAAGGGGAATATAAATCAAGGACATCTGAAAATCAATCCTGTCATATCCTACTTCTCAGAGCCCTCCATCAATTCATACTTCCCACTGTACAGTACCATAAGATTCTTGTGATTCTTCATTGAATCAAAGGCATTTTGACCAGAGTTTTGCAGATGTCTGTCTAATGGGGCACAGCTGAAGAGATTTTTCAGAAGTATCTGCATCTTGCTGTAGGATAGAAGGAGCAATATGGAAGTACCCGACAAACATGGACATCTACCTGCTTTTGGTCATCTTTCTGGATCCCTATTTCCGTCTTCAGGCACCCAGACCTGTTGACAATTCAGGTCCTTTGCTACTGCAAATAGAAAACAACATAATAGGCAATATCACTGTGTGCTGTAACTATAAAGATACAGGCACAGACCTAAATTCAGTTCACCCGGAAGCTTAGGTCGCCCAGACCAACCACAGCATAAACTGCATGGCACAAACTCTGCTGTCATGCTTATCTGGGATGTAGAACTTACAATTTGTATTTCTTTCTGGCCCAAAGAAGATTAAAAAAAAAAAAATAAGGGCAGGAAAAAGAATTGAAAGCAAACCAAAACAAACCAAACTTCAAATTTCTTTAAAGTAGATAAAAACATAATTAATTTATAAATTTAAAATATAGCATGCAAAATGCAAGCAATGCTGAAGACAAACTGCTCTAGCACGTGTCATTCAGGACTTACCACGTTATGAATCAGAACCAGGGATCTTCTTGCAAGCAAGAACACTTCCAGATATTTCTGGCCATCCATTTTCCAAAATAAACAGCTGTGAAATTCCTACTTTCATGAATTCAGATATTGCTGGTATCTACGTCAGCAAAAACCGGTGGGTTTTATTTTTTTTTAATATGGCTGGACCATATAAAAATCACTTTAGAAAAAAAAAAAAAAACAAAAAAACCAACAACAACAAACCAAAAACTACTGCATGAAATGTTGATTCCATCTTGCCAATGTATCAGCTCCTGGAGCTCGTCCAACCAGTGAGCATGTAAGAACTAAGCCAAGCCAAGTAGTAGCTGGCACAGCTTCCTACCCTCCAAAGCAAACACCAAGTTTTTGAAGTCCTCAAGTTTCCAATTTGGCTGCAGCTCTGCTTGCTGGGCAGAGAATCTCTGCCTGGCTGTCATGGTTTGACACTGTCATGGTTTGACACTGGCTCCTCAAATGTTTAAAACCACTTCCATTGAATGTCCCCATGGTTTGATTAGTGGTATTTAAAGGCCTTTTGTACTTTTACAAACCAGTAGGTAGCACTACTTTAAAAAATATGTATCCCATTGTCAAAGTGAGATGAAAATTATACAAACCCACCAGATTTATTGCACATTCCCAATACTCCGTGACCTTACACTGTAAAGACTAGAGACAGCTCTGTGTGCTAAGCTGCTGAATAATAGCTCTGGAAACTGAAAAAATTCAGTCTTAGGAAAGTTCAAGTCTGATCTTAAGAAAGAAAACCCTCACTCATAACTGAATCTACATTCAGAGGGTGAGACATTTCCCTATGCACCAAATACACCAAGTTTTGCACTTAAATGTCAAGAAGCCCAGTGAAAAGCCATGGAAGAGAGGAAAGAGTTAAGTGCAGCTCAATAAATGTTATTATCCCCACCAGGAGGAAAGTAGGACCATACGTCACCTTTCCCAACACCAGCTCCTGATCCCAGAATGGCTCAATTTCAGCCAGAGCTGCTGGTGACGCAAATTAATAAGGAGATGAATGAGTTGGCCGATGTAAATGGGTTGGCTTGTTTGTCAGCATGAATGCCTCGTAAGATTAAAAGATCTCATCCCCACTAAAGGCAGGAACTTTATTATTATAAGTTACAGAAAGTGCATGAGATCCCTTTCATTTTAATATAATACTCAGTTAATTCAAAATGAAGGATTCAGTTGATATGCACATAGTTCAGCTTTTGATGTGCTGTTGAACATTATCTTCTGCTGTTGTTCATTTCTTCTTTTGTTGTGCAAAGAATAAATCCTGTATATCTGCCCAACCCCGCTCATCTTTCTAATCTTCTCTTTTTCTTTTTTTTTAATTCTATCCCATGTGTTTATAATGATTATTTTTAAAAAAGAAAAAAACTTACTCCCTCCCCCCCAAGCTTTCATTTGCTCTCATATCCCTGTTTCCTTTCCTGCATTAACATCAAACAGTTTGTCTGTGAAGACAGTGGCTCATCAAAATCACTTGGAGTAATTTCAATTTCACACTGATCACGCAGACAGAAACCTCTCCAAGCAGAGATTTTCATCATAAGAGAAAATTTGGTCTCCTGTTGCAGTTGTTGATATTTCAGCTCTGTCTCTTGTTAGTTCTTGAAATACACGTCATGGGAGCTTACCTACAAAACTGAATTGATTGGAACAATGATTCAGGATTAAACACAATTATTGTATTTCCTTCCAAGTAGCATTTGTGCTGCATTTTTTTTTCCTTTTCTATTTTTCCCCCTCTCTTTACTTATACTTTGAAACCTGGCCATTTTGAACAGTATAAAATCAGTTTCTGGTTTTGTCCCACCTTCCCACTTCTTCTTTTGCCCCTTTTCTTCTATTGTTTTTCTGTTATTAATTCTCTTGCAGTTGCACCTGGAGTCTTCCATCAAGCCCAGTGATGACAGGCAGTGCACAGGTTGGGAACAGCTCTCCAGTACAAAAACAAAGGCACAGAAAATGGAGCAGAAAGACAAAAAGTCATTTCTTATGAGCTGCGAATGTGTCTCAGTTCTTCTGAATTTTCTGGTCATGCTCTGTTCGTGTTTTTTGACTGTGTTATTGGCCACACACAGATTTGGAAATGTCTTCTGAAGACTGTGAGATCACTGTGTGATGGTTTTGGCCAAATTTAGGGGAAACGTCCGAGGGGAACGTCTCCTACAAAGGAGATGCCACCCCTCCTTATCAGGTTCAGGAGAAAAAAAATAAAATTCTCCTTGGAGGAAGGTGGAAGAGAAAGTGAAACTATTTATTTAACAAACAGACAGTTTAAGAGTAACAAAACCTCCCGCTGAGGGGAGGGAACCTGAAAGATTTGGAAGTCCTTCTGTGGGTGCGGTTTCCCCTTCTCTCCCGTGAAGCTGGAATCAGAGCTGGCCGGCACGGGGTGCGGGGGCCCCCGAAGGCGGTGGGNACACAGCTGTAACTCATCAAGGTCAAGTCTGCCTTGCGTCCAGTGTAGTTGTTCTTTCAAGCATAACTTAAGTTATGTACAATTTAAAAGCACAGAAAAACACAGGAATCATGGCTAAGTAGGGGCTGAATAATGTGGGATATAGCACAAATCACCCCATGACACACTGACAGAGATGAAACCTTTTATTTTGCACATTTTGAGCCATTATAGGAATAAAAATCACTAGTTATACATAGAGCACAATAACTAAGGTGACTAAATTTTGTCGTAAGAAAATATTTACTCCTTTCAACTAACTCTATAAAAACTACCCCAAACCTATTCAATATATTGATTGTGAAGCCATTCTTCAGCGATTTTCTTCATCATGGAAGAATATTAAATGCTTTAGGTGTTATGTACATAAATTCAATGTTTCTTCAGATTTTTCAGAAGTACTTTTGGTTAACCTAAAACACTCTGGACATATGTTCAAAAAGGCACATGTTAGATACTATGGTAATGAATAACCTGAAAAAGACAGTGATTTTAAGCCACCAGAAAGATGGATTTTTTTTGAGTAATTTAAGATGTTCTTAAAAAAAACAAAAAAAAAGAAAAAAGAAGAGGATCCTGGATACCATGCATGAATATTAATCTCTCCTCTGAATAATGGGTGTAGCCTATAAGTTAGCAGAACTTCCATGGCCTGTCCTGAGCAGAAGGCAAATCTTGACTTCCACTGGTCCCTCCCAGGCTGCACGAATCACAGTCTTGGATGCTGAGTTTATTCTTCAGCTGCTTCTCTTAGAAAGTAAAATTATCTCCATTTTCTTCAGCTCAGAACTTAATGCACTCAGCCAGGATGCAGAATAAACATCTGAGGATTCAAAATCTGATCTTTCTCCAGGAGAATGAACTGCACCAGATTATAACTATTCCTGGGTGAAAAGTGGAAAGGATATCCCTGACCTTTTCCTTCTGGGTTTGTTTCATTTCATATAATGCAATTACAGATTAGACTGGAGGGAGGGAGAGGGTTTAAATCTCTAGCCTAGCTGGTTCATGATTTCATCTGGGAAAATTCTGATTTGTGTTTTTTGCTCCAGGGAATTTTACTGTATTTTATACACTCTGGACGTAAGAATAAAGAGAACAAAGAAAAATGTATATATTGAATTTAAATCTTCAGACATTTCCTCACATCTCTACTGTACTTTTTTTGTGAAATATGACTAAATTCAGACCCAAATATGCTATAAAGCAGAACCTTAGCCTTTCTGATATCCCTAATTTAGAATATCTATCTACTAACATTCTGTTACAAAATAATTTTTTAAATATGTGCTCTTCTTCTCCTTCATATTACCAGAAAAATTTTCCAGCAACAATATCCTTAACAAATAACAAATTTTCAAAAGGCATCTCAGCATTATCTGATTTCCCACTGAGGACTGTTATAGTACTTACTAATGAGGTAAACAGGAATACGGTTTTAAATGGATTTCTTACATATAACATGAAATATTGACATTTCTAATTTTTAAAGATTAAAGACAGATACAATCAGGAAGAAGAAATATACATCAACTTAGGTTGCAGACTGAGAGATATTTGTCCTATAAAAAACACCAGAAAACACACAGGGAACCATAAGTTGTTTCCAAGGGGTAAAGTAAGCAGTTCTTTAAATGCTGGCATAAAGCTCTCTTCTCTTTAATTTTCACACTCCTCTCATCTTTTAGAAAATATTGCACTAGGAAATGCTGGACTTACTTAAAAAAACATTGCAGTAGTGCTAATCCTGGCCTCCTTAGCTGCGGAAAGGCTTGAAAAAGCAAAACTCTTCTCACAAGATGGAACATGCTTTACTCATCTATTTGCTCATCAAGCTTAATTTATCCTTCTGTGGAAGAGTTGATACAAAGTTCATTTTCATCTCAAAACAACCTTGACAGGCAGGAAGAATCACAATAAGGCTCTTTTTTTTTAAAAAAAAGGATCCTCCTGCTTATTTAACATGAAATATTTTGATGTTTTTGTCATCATATTTTAACTCCGTATTTTCATTAAATGTTAGTCCCTCACCTGCCTTTGCATTCCCTAATATTCTCTCTCCTAATGCATGTAGATTAGGATTCACATCTCCTAACTTTATATTACCTTCACACCTGAGGAAAACACCTCAGGGTCCTTTTTTTTTTTTTCTGTCAAAGGAAAAAATAACTATTTTAGAGTGTGATTTTCTTGCCCAAAGATCGTTGTCTGCTTTGGGATGCAACTAGCAGCACACTACAGTCACTTGCTTCTTTTCTTTTACTAAAAGAGGAGCCTTCAGTGACTCACTGTAATAATTTAAATATCTGCACTGAAGAGTCTGACTGTTTGGTCAGGCAAACCTCATCCCTGACATCAGACTCGGGCAATGCTCAGGTAATTCAACAAAAGTTTGGAGAATATCTGAATCTATCAATAGCTTCCTTTTCCCAAAATACCACAGGGCTTGTTTTGGAGGAGGACAAAATGTCTGCAGAACCAATCCCAGTGATGCCAACAATTGTTCACCTCCCCCAGGAACATGAGACAACAGCAGCCACTGCCTTCCCACAGTGCACAGGAATAGCCAAAAGTTTCCATGAGAGGACAAATCAGCCCCCAACCACAGCGCAGAGAGAGTATTCTCTTCAGAGCCTCTCATTTTTCCCAGTGTCATTACTCCTCATTTTACAGCAGCTTAGTTGGAGGATGTAGTTCCCTCAAATTGCTTTACATTGATGCATAATCTATTTCCACCTATTTCCACTTCTCTCCACAAAAATGAACCCTCAGGTGGCACTTGGGGACATGGTTTAGTGGTGGACCTGGCAGTGCCAGGTTAATGGTTGGACTTAATTACTTTAGAGGGATTTTCCAGCCTAAATGAGTCTATCATTCAATGTGGCTCATGTCTAAAACCCTGGCTGAAAGAATGTGGGGGTTTATTTCAATTTTTATTCCCCGTGTATGCCTTGTATCCAACAAAAAGCTGAGCAGAACAGTCTGTTGTCCTCAAAGCTTAATCCTGTTCCTTTACACATTGACAAGTGTAAAGTTTTCATTATTATGTAGAACACAAACCAACCAGAAGAGTCTTTTCTGTGGTCAAAAGCACGAGCTACAAATTGCAGGGGAATGCAAAGAGCGACTGTTTAATGGAAAGTTAAAGCTGTAATAGCAGGTCATAAAACTTCTTCCAGCATAACTAGAATTTTGTTGTCACGCAAAATTGCCGAAACAATTATGACATTGTCAAGACAAGTGGTGGTGTCAGAGTAGGACTGAAAATTTAGTGGTTTTTAGTTTTCCATTCATGTCAGTCATTGATTTTTTTCCCCTCTTATCAGCTTCTCTCTAGTGAACTATTTACCAGATAAACAAGATTCCTCTCCTTTAACTTTTTTTTCTTTTAATTGCCTGTGATTATTAGAGAAGCACTTGTTTTCAGTCACTGAGCAGTCTCTCAGCTAAACACTGTTGTTAACCCTCTTTATACTACAGTGAATTTATACACATCAGAAATGTCAATAAAACAAAAACAGGTAGCTATAAGTTTCTCTCTGTTTTATCACATGCTGTATGCACGCACTGTAAAAGGTGTTTTTCCCTGTAAGGGCTGGAAACTGATGAGTTGCTGACATTTAAAGAGGAGGTTGTGTGGTCTAGGAGGGATGTACTTTCAAATTGGAAATGTTGGTAACTGAGACCTCTGAAGATATGCAAGGAGCTCATGTGCTCACAGATTGTCAATTGCTATTAGAAAAAGGTTTTAGTACATCTAAAAGTATCCAAATTCGCCAGATAATTCCATCAGGATCTCATCTAAAAAAAGATCCATTCTCTCTTTGAGCCATCAAAGCTATTATTAAATTTGTCAATCCAAACTAAAGTCCTATCTTAGGTGATTTAAACATCTTTATAGGCACAATTCCTAGAAATTTAATATCAAATAGTTTGCATGGTCAAATGATATACAAGTCGGAGGCAGCAGTTGTGAGATGCAGAAGATCTTTTGGAAGAGTGTGAAATGCTAAGGGACATCAAGAGGCTTTGGGGGTATTGAAGGGGCACATTGCTGGGAGGGAGGGATTTGACCACTCCATCCTGCTTTTCACACCACCTGCCCACGTGTGTCACTGCAGCAGTGCTCGATCACGGGTTTTACACTGTTCATCCTCACACAAACTCCACCTGAATGAACTGCACCTCAGAGAGGTCCTTCAGGCCCTCTGCAGGCCCCAACACCAGCGGTGAGTTATGACCCAAAGTGTGGAAGCCTTGGGCAAGTCTTCATAAACTCTCCTCAAGATCCTGGTCAGAAACACCCCCGGTTTAAACTGTCCCAGCCCGAGAAATATAACAGGAACAATAAAAAAACCCAACAGCTGTAGTGGTGAGTTTATTAATTTGAAAAATGTTCTGCATGCCTAAAAAATGGTTGGTTCTGTACACCCCTATGTTTTGTTAGAAATAGTTTCCCCCATATTGTCGTACCTCCCTTCATTCCCTTACAAGGTTGTTGTCCTACCCCTGAGATTGTGTTCATCACTTATTCCCCTCCTACCTTTCCAGTATGTTCCCTATCCATCACCCAGACTCAGCCCCGGAGTCCTGTCAATCCTCCTCAAACCCTTCCCTTATCCCTAGAAATTTGTATGATATTCGATGTTTTGTTGGTTGCCTAAGATGTTATTTATGCCTTTGAAGCTTGACTGGTTCTATGCAAATATAAGCCCTCCTTTGTTCACTCCCTTTGTGTTCTCCTATTGGCTGAATCCCATCCATGCCTTCTGTGCCCACCCCCTTTTAAAAGTTCATGCTCCCCATTATCTGGGCCCCAGTTGGCCGGATGAGAATTTGGAGAATAAACTGCTCTTGGATTACCCGACCAGCTGGTGCCTCTCTCTCCTCTTTACCTGCGAAGCTTGCTGCTTGCTCTTGCAAGGGGCTCCTTGCTCCTTAGCCGCTGTCCAACTCAAGGTTCCTGAGTCGGAGGCGGCCCCATCCTACGGCCGTGTCCTAAGCCGGAGCTAGCCGGACACACTTAGGGTGAGGGCTTGGGACAGCCGCAAACAGCTACAGCAATAATCATATACACGGGGTGGATTTCACCTGAGGGCACACTGACGTCTCCCAGTCACCCTCCTTCGGTGTCTCTGGACTACGACATTTTACTCCCATGATCACAAATAAATTAAGAACCAGCACTGTGCACAGGATATTAAAAGCAGCTCTGCTGAGAGGGGATTCCTTTGTGAAGTTTCCCTGCCAACACACAATTGCAACCTGAACACTGATACCATTGGTGGACAGCCCTACCATGGCCTGACTTGTCTAAAGTTAGATTAAATGGAAACCAGTGACTTGAAGCTAATGGGACTTGGAATTGCTGTTTAAGTGGCAGAGGCCCTCAGCAGTCTGAAGATTCAACTGCAGGACTGATATTGATTCCTTAAAATGAATACCAGTAATAAAAAATAAAATATAAAAAAAAAAGTGTCCAAGCAACGAGACAGGATAGGAAGCGGGGGTGGAGCAGATGGGGGATATGGTGGAGAGAGACCATCTTGAGCAAGAACAGGCAGTTCTGAGGAAGGGGAATGCTAAATTATACATTTTCAGCTCGTCTGTGATGTCTGATAGATGTTTCCTGGGAGTTATGCAACTCAGTAATTGCTGTTATTTTTTTTGTACCACACTGATTTTTATTAAACCATTCAGTAAATGCTAATTTCAGAGTCGCTTGTCCAGTTACTCACGACCCTTCACGGGTATCTCTGTTAGTAGCAGATCCTTCAGCCTTTGCTCATCCTGAACAATGCTTTTACCCCCTAAAATAAGGCCTTGTGCTTCCCAGGGCAAAGCTGGTAGGATCTGCCTTTGACATTACACCATATACAAGTAATTTGCTTAGTCTTGGGATCAGTGTCAAAAAAGATGGCTCTTGTATGTGATATTCTTCATAAAAAATAGGCAAATTATCTTAAAATCTAAATTTTGATAGAAGAAACAAACATCTTTGTTTATAATACTTAAAAACATAATGTTTTCAGGGAAAGGGAGATAAGAAGTTAGTATTTTTCTACATTAACTAATTTATATGTGGCTCTTACCAATATGCAGATTTCCTTTTGAAAGCTGAAAAAACCCCTTGCTAATTCTAACTGCCAAAAAACCCAATTCCAAACCCTCTTTTTGTCAGATTGCTGAAAACAAGACTTTTTTTAAGAAAAGGAACTGTTCAATAGAAAATTTTCAAACAGCACCATTAAGTCTGACAGCAGCATGCAACTAAATCTTTTTTTTTTTTAGGTAGATATTGCACACAAGAATGATGAGTTAGCACAAAGAGAATGTCTAATCTATGGTATGTTTTAATAATTCCTCGTTTATTTGAGTGATGAACATTAATGTCTTTATTCTACCTTTATGATGCATGATACTGTAGAAATGGAATTTTATGATATTTCAGTTTCTGTTGTCTGTAATATTTGTAATGTATCTGACCTCAATTTCTATATCTGTAAAACAAAGGGAATAGATATGCTTATTTTCTCCTTTTAAAAAAATAATATTCCACTGATGAGAAGTGTTATATAGGAATCACTGTTCTTACCCCCAGAGAATTTTCTGTACATTTGCATTTTAATTACAAAAATATCATCATGATTATTTGCAATTTTTCTAGGACAGGATTATTTTCACAAGCACGTTGACTACATGAAATGTCAGGGATTTGAAGCACACCTTCCTTCACAAAAGTCCCTCAACAAGTTCCAGTAGTTTATTGTAGGATAAATTTTATGCCCCCATTGCTACCTGACTCAGCCTTGTTCCTTGTCATGTCACAAAAATGTGGAAGCTTTCCCTGCCCATGGTGGGTGGTGGGAACTGGGTGATCTTTAAGGTCCCTTCCAACCCAAACCATTCCATCCCCGTGCCTCGCCACAAGGACGTGTCCCTTTCCTGCAGTCCCTGGGCTTGCTCAGCCCAGCTGCTGACAGAAAGAGAGGATGAAGTCAGACAGACAACCTCCTCTGTATGCAGCTGTGATATATTCCCAGAATCCCATCAGACTTGTGGATTAAGACAGAATGTTGCTGGAAAAAACCTGTCTGTGCTTCAGCAATTGAAGATTGTCCCGTAATTTAGACCAAGCAGGGAACAGAAATTTGGCTGTGCAGGTAGCAGAGAGTCAGATATCTTAACTATGATTTTGCTGTGTTAAAGATGTACTGTTAGTAATGTTCTATCTGCTTGCATCCCTGTGGTTTCCTCCTTGGCAGTCACTCATCACACCCCATTTCCCTCAGAAATACTGCTCAGCTGACAGGCTCTGGTACCCGTCCCTTGTCCTGTTTACTTTCTTCGAACAATATTTAATTTGAGGAGTTGACAGAGTGGGGACACCTATGAGCAAATCATCCTAAACTGCCTTCATCACCAACAGGGAGAAAGAGGCATTTCCCAGGGCTCAGTTAATCTCACATATTTCATGATTATGTGTGAGGACGTAATGAACTGGAGCTCAGCTGCACCCAGCAGTGTCATCTTTGACTGCAAGATTTACATGCTCCCATTAGACCAGATGAATGCAGGTGATTTCCAATCCTGGAAAAAATAAATCTGAAACCACAGCAATCCCGTGTGCCCTGCATCCACATCCTTCAAATGGAGAGAGTGTTGGTGTTCAGATAAACCAGTATTTAGATAACCAAGTAACTGCAGGAATGTCAGTCTGATGCTAGTTCTGAGGAAAATAATAGTTGACACAAGATATAGCAGATAAAGACCTAAAACAAGATGCTATAAATCACATTTTCTTTTGAAAGTGATCCTATCAAGCTAATTTAATACCTCCTTTGAAGAAATTGCACATTATTGAAGTGTATGGTGTCAGTTTTGCATACTGAGATTGCTACACGGCATTTTTTATGCCATCACACGTTATTTGGGCTAAAAAAAAAAATCACAGTAATCTCTAACTCATAGAAAGAGTATATAACAAGCAATAGAACAAGAGGAAACAGCATCAGGTTCTGCCAGAGGGGTTTTAGGTTGGATATTTGGGAAAAATTCTTCACAGAAAGGGTTGGCACTTGCAGAGGTGCCCAGGACAGTGGTGGAGTCCCCAGCAGTGGAGGGATTTAGAAGCCGTGTGGATGTGGCACCTGGGGCCATGGGTCAGTGGTGGCCTCGGCAGTGCTGGGGGAATGGTTGGACTGGATGATCTCAGAGGGCTTTTCCAACCTTAATAATTCTATGATTCTGTGATTCAAATGGGACAGAATTAGTCCAGGCTATTTTTTTTTTCCAGCTGGTTCATAAACACACAGCATAGAAAATGTCAGTCTGAAAGGAAATAACTGTGGCAAAAATGCCAGCATCCAAAAAAGTGGCTCTTTTAAACACGTATATGGGGTCAGTGTTGCAGTAAGTGTTGTATGTTGGGTAAGTATGCAGAGCCTGGTGAGTCCTGCCTGAAATACTGCAAATGAAGAATGCAGAAACCATCCCGGTTTTAAAATCCTACCAGGTAATAACTTAAAAGATCTTAAAAAGATTAACTTCTGATGACAGTGTGGCTATTCCGGCTTAAATCAGATGGTGGTGTCTTTTGTGGAGAAGCCTCTGATTCTCTTCAAAACATACCTAGTTGGAACTATATTTTGCTAATTTTTTTTCCCCCTCACAGAAAAAAGGTTCTTTTCTTTTCAAAGAAAGTTTTGTTTGATTTAAAATTTGACAACAGGAAGATCAGTTGCTCACTGTAATCTTTCAAATCTTCAGTATAGATTTTTCTTACTGTGAGTGGAAATAAATTGGGCATTTGGGGAAACTATAGTTATTGGACTTTCCCCCTAAATTAAATGCTAAGAAAATATTTATGAAATAATGTAATAAATATTTTTCCTCTCAAAGTAAACACTGACAATTTCCTAGCCAAGTCTGCTTGAAAATGTTGCAATTCAAAGCAGGTAACACTTTAAAAACATTTGTGTTTTATTTATTTTAAGGTGGAACTGACAGGAGAGAGGGAGGATTTTGCTTAGGGACACAGCATCAAAATAAAGAGTTTTGCTTTCAGTTACAGAAAGATATAGTAGGAAGATATGGAGCACAGAAATCTTCCCAGCCTTGGATATGTTCTATAAACTAAACCATTCACCTCTAGCTCTTAAAATATTATGGCAAATTTATTCTTCATTTCTATGACAGAGGTGTTCACTTGGTGCATCATTTGAATAATATCTTGTCCTTCTTCAGAAAAATTATTATCCAGGCTCTGCCCAGGGGCCAGAGGTTTTTAGACAGAGACCAGAAGTGACAGTGGCTGTTTCGGGCATGGAGCATCACAAGTCATCTCTCACTGTGCTGGGAACACAGAGATTGGCAAGAGCCTCCTCAGTTTGCTCTGAAATGTTTTAAAATACAGAAACCTGACGGTTGCCAGACTTCATTTTCTCTACCTATCTGCATTTTCCCACTGTTTGACATTTAATGATGTTGATGTCAAGGTGCTCTGTGTTTCAGGAGTTAATCTTAAATACTTCAACTTTAACACCAACAGGAGCTCAGTGGTAACACAGATGTCTGATTTCCTTCTTATTTTTATGCTCAGAGCCATTAGATCTGTGCCTTGTACTTGTGCCATGCTTGTGAGAGTAAGTTTAAATGCCTGCAGCAAGGCCTCAGAGTAGAATCAGAAGCCTTGGTGAAGTCACAGTGCAATAATAAAAAAGCTACAGGCATGAGAACAGCTGTAGCCAATATTAAACACTCAGCCATCAATTATTGATGAAATATGTTCCTTGTGCTTGCATAAGAATGCTTTTTAGGATCTTATTATTTAGAATTCTTAGTAAGGCTTTGTCAAATAAATACAGCTTCCTGCAGTTTGAATACCTTAGAAGCTCACCAGAAACCTTAGGTTGTTTTATGTTTGGGTATTTTTTTACCTTATCTGAACTCACTGACTCAAACAATCTGCTGCTAAAACCAAAGCTGTGAATAGAGGACCATATTCTCAGAATCAACAAATCACAGAATGGATTGGATCTTGTTCCACCCCTGCCATGGGCTGGGACACCTTCCTCTATCCCAGGTTGCTCCAAGCCCTGTCCAACCTGGCCTTGGACACTTCCAGGGATGGGGCAGCCACAGCTTCTCTGGGCAATCGCTGTCTAACCATTCTCACAGTCAAGAATTTCTTCATAATATCCAATCTAAACATACCCTGCTTCAGCCTAAAGCCATTCTCTCTTGTCCTGTCACTCCAGGCCCTTGCCCAAAGTCCCTCTCCAGCTCTCTCAGAGCCACTTTAGGTACTGGAATGTGCTGGAAGCTCTTCCCAGAGCCTTCTCTTCCCCGTACTTACTTAAAAAGATAGTCTCACACACTGGTATAGATATACAAGCCTACAAATTGTAAAAAAAAAAAAGAAAAAAAATACAAAACTGTGGATTAATCTGGGCCAGATGCTGCATTAGTCCAGTTAAATATCAGTGATTTCCCCTTTCCTCTGGACAGGAGCACAACAACAGGCCTAAGTCACTTCTCAGGCGGTTTCACATTTGGAGAATCCGAAAGGCCCAAGGCTCACGGAGCTGGTGATTCTTTAAAGACTCTCACTGAATACGTTGCCAGTGAAAAAGGCAGAGCAAGCACTTGGAACATGCTCTGCGTGCCAGGGATCTCTGCCATGGTGCAAAACAGTCCTTCAGCTACTCCCACCCAACAGCTTCCCACCCCCCACTCCAGTGCTTCCTTGGCTTCTCGCATGATTGCTGTTAGTCACCAGGGTGCCTCAGCTTGTACCACAGCCAGGCATTCCAGTGGCCAAGCATTCCCAGAGTTGCCTGTGAGCAATGTTAAAGGAAAATCTGGCCCAGCATTTTAAATTTTACATTAAAAAAAAAAAAAAAAGTTAAAAATACATCAGGATTCCGAAAAGGTGATGAGCTGCCATTGGTTGATATTAAATTGGTTGAAGCAAAGAAAGAAATAGTCCCTTCTTTTAAAGAAAGCAAAACAAGAAGATGCTGTGGAAAACATGTCCATACTAGTACAAATTTCAATTGGGGTCAAATCACAACTGTTGGAGAAAACAGACATGTAAGAAAAAAAATCTTTATTCAATATCAGTGATTTATAAGCTAGGCTAATTTACATCTGAAGGGTCATTTTGGCAAAATAATTATAATCAATTATGCTAAAGAGAGGGTATTTTGAATTTTCTTCTTTTTAGTTTGTGTACATAAGGGATATAAAGTCACTTTAATGTTGCTGCACAGGACAAGAATCCACAGTTACAAAGCATTTGTATTACAAAATGATACACGGTTTCTTAAGAGAACCCCAGGCAAAGATAATTAGAATAAAGGATGTTTGTGACAGTTTCAAATAAGATTAATATAATCTCCTGATTCTTCACAAGGGGCCTCAGCACTGGTGATATGACTCATTGCTTCAGTACTAGCCACATTTTAGTGGTGTCTAATCTGCCGCTATATGGATTTTAATATAGAATTAATTGTGGCTAGAAGATTTTACATAGCATATTTATGAAGTTACTATTCATTGATATCCATCTATGACTTCAGGAGTGAGGCTTCTGCAATTCCTCCACCACTTATTGTCAAGTTTAAATTGATTTCTGAAGCTTCCACGGGGAGAGAGCTTCTGTGCTCAAGCAGCCTCCTACAGACACGGTGTCAGATCACGCAGGTTAATGAGACAGGCAGCCAGAAGTGAGAATAAAGGCAAAGCAAACAGGTTCAAAAACCCTCACTGAGCTTTGTACCATCACACACAGGCTGCTCCTGGGCCCCTCCCCAGCCCAAACACTCCGGGCACTGCAGTCAGAGATTTCATCTGAACACACACACCAGGCAGCAGGAGAAACTTCCTCATATGATCACAGAAATCAAGCCCCAAACAGCCCCATTCAGCCTAGAAGTTCTGAGTGCTCTGAAGAGATCAGAAACTCAGCTCCCACACCTGCTTTCCACCCATGGTCTGGTTTCCTTCGTCACCTCCACCACCGTTTCCCACGTCTGCCAGACTTCTGTTTGTTTTTTAAGCAATCTGACATTTTGGGGAAAGATTAGTTGTACCTCCAAATGCAACCTAACCCAAATAATTATGCTGAGTTCCCAAATACTGCCTCTCATGCCCTAATTGCAGTAAACAACCCAACAGTTTAAGGTTGCCCAGCACACACTTCTGCACCGTGGTCTGCAAGCAAGTTTTGTGAGTCTTACAAAGGCACTAACCTAAAAATGGAGAAATTCAAGTGTCTGTAACAAACACACCAGCACTTCAGGGTCTATCTATGAGAGACTGAAAGCCTAGGAAAAAAAGGATTTCCAGGCAAAGGAAACTCTTGCTGGGAGGGGCAATGCTGAGTGGTTGGTTCCCACAGTAACACTTGTGCCATGCAAGGCAGTACACACATACAAAATCCAAAAGAGCCAAAGCGAGGGAGGGAAACAGTCCAGTTTCAGATTTCAAGTAGCTGCGGAAAGAAAGGTGTCCCAAAAGTGAATGGAACTGCTGCAGAGAAACAGTAGACTCTTCTCCTCCTCCTTTACATTGCCGGCCCACAGTGTGGAGCCCCTGAGGTGTTTTCCTGGGGCATCCCAACCAAGTTACTCTCTGCAGACAGGCAGCAAACCGAGCACAGTGGTTTAGCAAAGAGGGTCTCAGGTCACTGCTGAGTGCATCCTAACAGGATAATGCAGAGCCAGCTATTAGCCCTTCTCTCAGGGTAATCACCACAGAGTGTGTCATCCAAAAGGAATATTTTGCTTCTGACAAATAATGCTTTGGAGGTGGACTGGGATGGCCCTGCTTTGGACAATCCTAATTCACAAAGAGCTGCACATCCTCACCCTACAACACATGGGGCAGGGGCTCCCAGCCAGCTTTGAATAGATAGAGATGGGAAAAGTGATGGGTAGAAGGAGATGCTCCCTGGAGAAAGGGAAATTGGATTCAAGAATTGAGCCAGAAGAAAGGGGAAAGACAAGGGAGAGAGCACACAGTGCAGTGAAGGGCATCTGAGCGGTGCAGGCATTGAAGCAAATAGGAAGGGAGTTTCTTTGAGGACAGTTTCCAGCCAGAAAGTCAGTGACTGATGGAAAACAAGTCTGAATTCAAAGAACCAGCTGCAATAGTTTAGTGGACAAAGCTAGTTGTTCTTACTGGGTTTTTTTCATGACTATCCTGTTTCCTCAAGACATTTTTACATTTTAGTTCAGAAAGATTATGGCACATGTCCTAATGAATCTTGACTTTTACAGTTATTTTAATCTCCTTATAAAAGATTACTGTAGAGAAAATATCATGTCTTTTCTGCATTGAACCCCGGGATAACTTTTCCAGCCATTGTAAAATGCTGCTTTTCAGGGCTTTACTTGCTCAGAAAAGGGCTGTGGTGCTGTTTTACTGGTTCTGGTTTCAGATGCAGCTCAGGCACAGCCAGTTTGGTTATCTCCAAGTTGTGTTCTGTGGTACAAGGTAGATACCATCTCAAAAATTAACACAGGCAATACGCAAAAACGAGACCTGGACTCATCTGAATAGTCTGAGATGAAGATCCATGAGAATTTTGAAACCACTGACTCTTTTGTGCTATGGATGCCCTTGGCCCAAGCTTTCTCTTGCAGAAATGTGTGATAAAGGACAAAGTTGTTTGACAACATTTCTTTTTTTCCAGGCTACTGAAAAAACTTCCTGATGCCATCACAATAAGAATCATAAGATGCCCACCCAATGAGGTTTATGTAAATAACAATGCTTCCTCCTGAACACAAAATGCTGAGAGGGGAGGAGAAAAAACCTGACTCATAAAATAATCAGTCCTCAGGCATTTCTTTAAGCAAGAACAGAGTTTTCAAAAACTTGACTGCAAACCTAAAATCCCACAGCTTTAGAAGGAGCGAGAAGAATATGAAAGCAGAAAATAAAAGAACAAGGTGCTCAGTATGATTGAATTAATAATGTAGAAAAGACCTCCTGAGTAAGAAACGCCAATCCCAAAAGGAAAAATAAAATGTCACTGCAATCTGAAATACTTCATCAATAATAAATGCAATTCACTCTGAATGAGCTCTGTTAGCTCAATTTTTCCTGTAGAAGTGCTGTAAATGCAGGTTACCTCCTACAAGCAGCCTTTGCCACACGCAAGAGAGAGATTCTGCTGCCAGCTCCAACAATCCGAGGAGGAGCCTCTGCAGCTCCTGCCATCACCTCTGAGCCCCCAAACCAAACAGATGAATGCGAATCCCTCCCTTGGCAAGAGCCTTACCTTGCCCACATCCTCGAAGCCAGGAACCACCCTCCATTCAGCTGGGGAAGCTCCAGGGAAGCAATTAAACTTAATGGAGGGTGTGGCTCCCAAATAAATTAATCTCTTAACCAGAGCCCTGGGAAGCAAAGGTCGGTGTGCCCTCTGTAGCATGTGGGACACTCCGACATTCCCACATCCGCTGTAGCCTTTCCAGCTCTCTCTTCAAGTTTAATTTATGCCCTCGTTTCCTAATGAGCTGCACTAAGGCAATAAGCCTTGATGAGGAGGGCATTATCAGGAGACAACTTGGTATGCCCAACACATGATGCTCTACAGGTCAATTAGAAGGTCAATTAACAAACCATATTCTCAGTCAGACATTTTGAGAGTAAAACTAGGATAAATTAACAGGCTTTGGAGCTGCTCAGGTAATNAGATTAAGGGGGGGAAAAAAAAAAAAAGAGTCATTTAAGGAGTGATTTCTTCACATTTTCATTAAACCAAGGCAGTAGTTTCTGAAATGGAGACAAATGCCAGTCTTTTACAGCTCTGTTTGAGTCTGAAAGCAGCATTCTGCTTATCTTTCTGTAGTAAGGGAAAGAACTAAAAGATCCTTTTGCCTGGCTGTGCACAATTAGATGATCTGGGGACACGAGTTAAGCTAATTTATAAACTCTCCCACATTCAGCCCGGCCAATACAACTCCCAGTGTGAAAACCTTTATCCATGAACTCAGTTTACATGTGCCATCTCCTTTCAGACTGAGACTTGAAAATTTCCCGTAATCCACAAAACTTGAATCTGAAAGATGCAACAGTTTCAGTGTCAGGGATCGTGACCACGGAGTGCAGCCCTTTCAGGAGGGGAGTTGTAGGTGTTGTATGTTGGGTTTACGGTTTAATACTGGTAGATTTGACATCTAGAAGAATCAAGAGACAACTAAATCTGTATCAGGGAGCTCTTTTTTTGTTTTTCCTTTTTTAATCTTTCTGAGTGGCTTATATTAATTGTGCTTTACAGGAAAAAACCCACCACAGATAGTTTATTTTTCCATAAGATTCTTAGAGGAACCACACAATAAAAATTAGCTGAGGAAATTGATGGTGATAAAGTAGGATGCAGTAACAATATATGTCTCAAAATGCAACCCACAACAGTACAAAAAATATTTTTACTGATGAAATATCTTTAGAAAATTAACAGAGATTACTCTTTTACATGTGGGTATCTGTGTGGGCGTAGACTTAGACAAATTCAGTTTCATTTTTCTTACCATCAACCTGGTGTTGGGGGTTCAGTGAGAGTCTCCAGTATCTGTCGTATTCAGGGGACACAGCAGCCAGTGGTTTAGGTCTCTTCTAGTCTAAGAATTATATAAAACATTTACAGACTGTTTTTTTCCTTTTTCTTTTATTTTCTTCTTTAATACTCAGAATATATTTACACAAAGTGGGATGGGAAACACTGAATCAGCCTGGGTAAGCACAATATGCTCATCTGACTTCAGCTTCACCATGAAAAATCCTTAGGGTGATGAAAAGGGGTGGAGAGAAACATCGAAGATTGATCACTCCCCCATGTTTCCTACATTCTTCCTTAAGCTCTGTTAAAATTTAAATTATAAAGCCTCTATACACCTTTACATCTCTCTTAAATTTAACATCAAGTAAGCTGCATTCAAATAAATACACATCTAAAGTGATTTTAACCTATTTCTTCACTTCCTTCCAAGGAATTAGGCATAGAACTTCAAGGTGATTACACCTGACTATGTGTACTAGTTCAAAAGCAATCCAGTGGGAGATCCCACGTCAGAACTATAATTTAATGGGAAAATTAAGATAAAGGCAATGATACAGAAACCCTGGCTTAAACTGACAGAGTCAGGATACAACATGATGCCCTGTTGGTCAGGGTGGTGGGAGCAGTTGTGTTGGAGGGATGAATGTGATTCTGTAAAAATAGTGATCCTGTAGTGAAGTTTGGTCCTTGGTGTTTACAGAGCTCTTTTCCTCTGAGAATCCAGTGGGCAGTGCTGCTCACAGTGTTCCAAACCTCAGATTATATCCAGGTAGGAATGCTTGGTTCCTCCCTCTGGGCAGAGCATCTCACAGTGGGATGATGTAATTTCATGAGTCATGCAGTGAGATTTGATGGCCCATTAACAGAAGATATCCCGCGGAGGGAGTTATCAGGGATGGGTCATGGCAGAGAGAAAGAACAGTGCCCCACCTGGCTTTAACAGCTTATGAAGATGGTGATAGAACACATACTTCTGGTTACATCTCACACTGTAACCTAAGACACCATGTCCTGTTTTATTTCAGGATTTGTTTTTTGAGGTGTCTTTCCAGAGTGTTTTCAGAGACACCAGTGCAAAATGCTTTTTCTCCTCCTCCTCCCAAAGATGCTAATTTGAAAATTTTCAAGGTACAAAGTGTAACGGCTTTCACACAAATGCTGTCACAGAGATATGGACTGTAACCCTCTTTTCATGACTCTTTTAAAAGCAAAGAAATTTTTAAAAAGGATTGATTTGTACAAAAATCAAATACCAGCCCTAGAATTTTAATGGGTGAAATAGTGACCCAGGTCCCCTTCAACTGGGAGAGATGCTTCCAGTTTCTTCATGCTGAAGTGATGGAACATAAAACAGAAAGAACAGGTAGAGATGGATAATTCAAAGCAGGAAACAAATTTTATGGAAATAAATAAAGAGAAAAGGCAACCTGTAAGATCTTATCCAACACAGTTTTTGTGACTCCATGAAATGCCTATGATTTATAAATTTACATCACTCCTTCCCCTTCCCATAGATATTTCTGTCATATGGTGTCCATGCAAAATAGGAGCTGAGATGTAAACTGGGTTTTTTCCCACTTAATCATTTGACAAAGTCTCTGTTATAGGTAAAAGAAAATAAAGATTATTTCTATGAGCAGTAGAAGCACTTGAAGATGCACACACTGAGAAAAGCTAAAATCTCTTCCTGTGGACTGGTGACTCATTCAGTGTACAATAAATGTGGGAGATACCTGCAGCACACCCTGTGCCCTCAGGCAGGGAATGTTTCCACAAATCCACACAAACAAATCCGTGGTTTAAACTGCTCCCAGTGACAGGGATCTCCCAGAGTGTGTGTGGGATTTTTGAGACATCGCTACCAGTGAATGGAGATCATAAATGTCCCCCTTTGCTCCCCAAATATAGAAATTGTGTGAGCACCCAAATCAGTTTAGATCAGGGCATGGAGGAGCTTTTCTTTGCAGGACAAATAAATGACTCACTGAAACACCCCAGAGCTTCCTGAGCCCTCAGCTGTGCACTCTGCAGATTTACAGCCCTGTCTGAAGGAACAAATGAACCTCAGATGCACGTGGTCTTCACACACCGCTATGACAAAGTCCGGTGATATTAATTTATTCCACAATTATGGATCAAATAATGGATCTTCCTTAGGGCCTCAGGTGTAGACCAGGGTGTAATCGGCAGCCACCAGGAGTCTGTTAGTCTGACCCGGGATGCTGCGACTTTCCCAGAGAGAGGTCCCACAAGACACAGCTTTCTAGGAATGCTGGGCAATCCTCCGGCCGTCGGGAAACCTCAGCGAGGGGACAGCCTGTGGCTGCAAGCGATTGGCTCTCAGCAGTGATTTCAGCTCAGGGATTTCAGCTCTGCCTTGCGAGGTAACCCCAGGCTGACTCAGGGACAGAGAGACAGGAGCGTCGCACGGCGGTTCCACAGAGGTGGCATTTCCACAGAGGTGGCCTTTNGAGTTGTACCTCTCCAGGGGACAGTTGAGATAAGCTTGTCACTGCCCATTCAAGGGACATGTCTCCAAGGGAGAGACCTAGCAAGCTTATTTTCCTCCACACCAGGGCTTAATTAATAATGAAAATTGTGTATGACAATGAGCAGAGGGTGTCTGGGAGCTCCTGCGGGTTCCAGGCACGGGGCTGTGTAAGACTGAGGGATGCTGGGCAGTGACGCTGCTGGCAAGCTGAGGAAACAGGGAGCCTGTGGCTCAACAGAACCAGGCTGGGCTTTCACACAGCCAGAAAAACAACCCAAACCAAACATAAAACCGCTAAAACCATATATCTGGGTTCATATATACATGTATATATATGTAAAATCATAGATTCATATAGGTTGGAAAAGCCCTCTAAAATCATCCAGTCCAACCATTCCCCCAGCACTGCCAAGGCCACCACTGACCCATGTTCCCAAGTGCCACATCCACGCATTTTTTGAACACTTCCAGGGATGGTGAGCCCACCACTGCCCTGGGCAGCCCGTTCGAATACCTGACAAGCCATTCTGTGAAGATTTTTTCCCTGATACCCAATCTAAACCATCCCTGGCACAGCCTTAGGCCATTCCCTCTCATCCTTTCTCTTGCTCCCTGGGAACAGACCCTGACACCCCCCCTGGCTGCCCCCTCCTGTCAGGGGGTTGTGCAGAGCCACAAGGTCCCCCCTGAGCCTCCTTTCCTCCAGGCTGAGCCCCTTCCCCAGCTCCCTCAGCTGCTCCAGACCCTTCCCCAGCTCCATTCCCTTCCCTAGACATGGTCCAGCCCCTCAGTGTCTCTCTTGGAGTGAGAGGCCCAATATATATGTTTATATAAATAAATATAGATACACATATATATATTAAAATTCATGCATTGGGATCTGCAGAGATCTTAAAAACTGATTACATCCCATCCAGAAGGTCTCGTGTGACATTTTTGCAATATTCCAGCTAAATAAAGGCAACACCTTCTTCCCGGGGAGTAGGTTGCTGCTTGTCAGACTTTTGGTCATCTCTGTGTACACATAATTAAAATAGTCACAGTTATTGAAAAGTATTCAAATAGTTTATGAGAAATACGGATTTAAAAATGGGGTTTTGTTTTCATTTATTCACCTGCTAGCATCCAAATCTATGGTTCAATGTGAAGACAGAGCCATAAAGATAATTTAATACGACCTCCTCAAAATGCAGGCCAAAGAACCTTTTTTTTAAAAATAATTCCTGCATGAAATATTTCAGGAAAAGAAAATAATAGATCAAACAAATCCTTCTAGCAGAGTCATTACCTCTGAATATTCTACGCTTTAGAAACATTACTTTATCTCTCTTTCTTCCTTGTGTTTAATTTTTAGTGAGCTGGAATAAAGCAGGTAAGTAAAAACATTTCACATTCTGCAGAGATTCCACTCTTTTCAAGCCCATTACTATGCAGGAGTTACCAAACAACACTGGAACTTTGAAATTTTGCCCAAAGGGAGAGGATAAGATTGGGTAACAGCTACTCACCTACCACACCTCACCTCACAACATTATCAAAAGAAGGAAACATTCCTCAGGTAATTAAATATTTATTCCTTTAAAGGTATAACCAGAGCACGAAAATACATTTCTACCTCCCACAGCTTTTATCAAGCTGTCAAGTTCTCCATAACTTGGTGTTAACTGAGTCATAAAGGGAAAAATATCTAAAGCAGGAGAAATGTGTGAACCCTTGCTTGAGGATGCACTTGGTCATTCAGTGAGAAACCAGGAAAAATCCTGGTTATTCCTGATCTCTGCAGGTGCCACTCAGCAGCAAGATCAGGGTGTGCTCAATTCCCAAACAGGTGCCTGAATTCCCTGCTAAGATGACATGGGATAATGTGTCTGCCCTTGGACGGAGCTTCAGACGAGACCTTCCACTTCTGGGCAAACTCCTGGTGACGTTTCAACCAAAATTTTATCCTTTTTGTCTCTTCCAACTCCCTTCCTTCTCCACACACGTATTCGTCATCTCACAAATTAATTGAGCAGCCCAGTCTGGTCTGAGGGGTTGTTTGACAGCATATTTATAAAAAGAGAGAAAGGAAATACATTGCTTTATTTCCATTATAAACCTTTAATTCAGATTCATACCTGGGGGGTTCAATTAAAAAACCCAAACCTACTAAGTTTTTGCTTGAAAATCCGACTGAAATCTGCAATTTTATATACAGAAATGTCATTTTAAGCCTATAAATATCCATCCTCTGTCTTAAACTCGAGTTTCAGAGAGACACAGGAACCTTGCTTTGGCTAGCTTTCATTGAGATACAGAACAAAGCACCAGATATAAAAATACTCACATAGTAATTCTATGCTTGTGGGACTGTTTCCCTCTGCATTTCCACACCTTGGTGCAACTCTTTTAAGGTGTAAAAGAACGAAACTATTGATTGGCATTTCACACTCTGAGGGTGCTGTAGCACGAAAATACTGATCAAAGTGAATCTCTGCAGATGCTTTATCCCCTGCTCCCTTATTGTCAAAGCATTTGTTTAACTCAAAACATATGAAAACTATCATTCCCATGAAAGCACTTAAACTCATGTATAAATTCAATAATGAGATTGAGATCACTGGGAATTAAGGATTAAAAAGTGCTACTATGTCTGAGTAATGTACTAAGTTATTTTTCTACACGCCAAACCTCTGTTCCTTTGTTGTAATGTCTTGCTCAGTAGCTCCTTGACTACTGGCTTCTTGATCTAAAATACATATTTAGCTATTTTAACTCTTCACTTTCAGACTCATTTAATAAATAAACCAGTAAGAGAAATAAAAAAAACCTTAGGAAAATTATTTTGAAAGTTATAGATAGGTTTTCTGTTATCTCTGACTTAATTCAGGAACTATCTCCTTTGCTGAAGATGTATATTATGAAATGAAATACCTTCATGGCCATTTTCCCATAGTTTATTAAAATGAGAAAGCCAAAATGGGAAGTTTATTAAATGGGAAGTTTATCAATATGGAAAGCCAACCTTTTTTCTCTACCCTTGTTCTCATGGCCACAGGCAAAAAGCTACAGGCATTTCTGACTGACTTTGCTAACTTGGGTGTCTCATTTTCACAGAGAAAATACAATGCCTGACATATGAATAACAAGGAGTGACCACAAAATTTAAAACGACACTAGAAACTGTCCCCAGCTCCGGGAGGCCTCTCTGACCTTCATGTTGATCTTCAAAACAGTCATTTGCTGTATATTTATCTACTGGAAGCAAGTTATTTAAAAATAACTAAATTCTGTCATTAAGAAATATAGAAATGTATTGGCTTGTCTTGTATTGTAGGTACAATTTTAAAATTTTCCGGGTTGTAGGTACACAGGAAGATATGTGATATCCATACATTTTGGTTGAGAACCAAGGTGATAGTCCTGAGAAAGATGCAGATTTCAGAGCAAAGGTGTGGAGTAACCTTTTTTTAATGGAGGACTGGCTCTAGAGAACATTTCCGAAATCCATATTCTTTTTTTATGCCTACCCTTTATATTACACTCAAAATTCTTCTAGATCTGTAAGATTTGCAAGATTTCAGGATGGAAAGTCTGTGGGATGAATTCTTGATTGGGGCAGTTAATGGAATTATCACTATGGCAATTGTGACACTGTGAATATGAATTCCACAATTTACTTAAGAAAAATTTTCTTTTTTCAAATACTGAACTTGTTGTTTGATAGTTTACTCTGTTATCCCAAATTTTTGAGTTCGAAGGGCTAGTGATTACTTTTTGCTTATTTAGGAATTTCATAGAATCACAGAATGGTTTGGGTTGGAAGGGACCTTAAAAACCATCTAGTTCAAAACTGTCAGTGCCTTACCTGATTCAGTCTCTCCCTGTGTGACAGCAATTCCAGACTTTGCAGTGCTTCTCATGTTTCCATGTATTTTCCATCCCCAGTTTCAGATGAGTTGATAAAAACTGCATGAACAATTCAAACACACGCACCCAGTATTTTCCTCTGTCAAACCTGCCCTCACCCTGTTGGCTTTGCTACACGACCTGTGCACTGAACTGGCACATCCTGGTTGGTTCTCCGTTCATTTTTTCATGTGCATTATTTTATCATTTATCAACACGAAGTTTTATTGTGTGACTGTAAAGATATTTAGAGCATAGATGGACAAAAGGCAAATGGTCTGTCCAAAAGTAGGACTCTAATGGCCATAGACTAAGTTGCCCAAAATCACTCTGGATTTTTCCCTCACAGACTGATTTTCCTGGAGCATTTCACAGACACAGTCTCTGTTGTGAGGGAGTGACTGGTACCAGATTCCTTTCACTATGATCTTTATCCATGGAGACTCCAGCACTGGAGACTCCGCAGGTTCATGGATGACACGTGTCTACATGCTTTCCTCTAAATTTTTCCAAGTCTGAGATGCCTTTTAGAGCCACAATGTAATTTTAAAGCAACCACTGAGTTAATCCATCAGAGTTTTAGAGGAAAATACTTCTGAAGAAGAGCTATTACTCTTATTCATGGCAAATTGCCTATTTTCCTTTTTCATGCAGCATGCTGGGACATTTTTACTTGTCTGTTATTTGCTATTTTTGTCTTTAGACTCTGTATCTGTCTTTTGTCTCTGTAATCTTGTTTGCAAAGATCCCAATTGCTTTTGGGGGGTTAGTTGTTACCACAAGCAATGTCAGTCTATGTCAGACTCCAAGGCTTTCTAGAGAAAGCTCTGCAAGGACTTCCCCACATCTCACACATTTTGGTCATGTCTACACTCCAGTTCTGATTGGGGAACTGCTTTTATTACCCAGTACAACTAAACAAAGCAAAAATAGTGTTATAAAT
>WEIT01001592.1:1204-15853 GCA_013389985.1 Dryoscopus gambensis | reverse complement strand
AAAATACCAAGACAAGCAGGAAGCAAGCAAGTTTACAGACTATTCTCTGCTAAGTTTGGCCAGAGGCTGAACTAGCTGTTTCTGCTGAACCCTTGGGGTACTCCACATGACAGCAGCATGGAGAAAGCAACGTTTAGAGTGCTGGTATCACTTTCATATGGTTTTTCTGGGCTACCAAACCACCAACATTTCAGCTTCAAGGTGTGTGTGAATTTTGTTTTGAGTGTTTTTTGGTTGAGGACTAGTTCTGATTGAAATGAGTGTCAAGATGTGAAAGCTTTTTTTTTAATGCCAGAAAAAAAAAGAACAAATAAATTACTTATTTTTCACCTTGTTTCTGAAGAATATTTTTCTACTTGAAAACGGTCAACATCAGGTGACTAGTCAACACTTTTAAAGTGATGAATCTGCTTTATAAATTTTGTGATGCTGATTAAAACAGATACAGATTTTTTTAAAAAAGAAAAGCTAATAGAAAAGGAGGCTAAGACTTTATTCTAAATCAAAGAATTCATTTGCTGTTCCTCCCTTGGAATATTTTAACATGAAATGACAAGGGGAGGAGGCGGAAGGACAGGCTGTCTTGGATTCTTCCTTTCCAATGTTACAAGCCTGTAGCATAAGTTATATGCCTTTACATAGACTCATCCAAGCTGTGCCTAAACAAATATTGATTGTCTGTAACTAGAGCCCCAGTCATCCATAAACACACCTCTATTATGCACAGCTGAATTACATCAGGCACATATGGCATATCACTTACATAAAATGCCACTACAGTTTCTGCCCCATACAGACACCACAAAAACCTTTAAAAATAGGGGATTGAGATTATCGAGCTTCATCAGCTTGATAATGCTTAAAAGTCTTTAAAAGTCTTAAAAAGACTGGAGAAACCAACCCAGCCTTCAAGGACATCCAATATTGCTGGCATTTCCCACTTACTGTGACATTGCATTCAAGGCACACTTCAAATTACAGTTTTTCCACAACACATCAGTAATGCAGCCCATTCTGCAACTCTAACTTTTCTTATTCTTTCCCTCACTTATCACTTCTCCATTTGGAGGTATCAGCACATCTCTGTGAATTCAGCCCTTCCTCTTTACATGGCAACTGCTTTCCCAACTGCTGAAGTGGGTAATGTGCACAAGCAGCTGAGCAATAAACATCTCACACGAAAAATGTAACAGCACTGAGATATAAAATAAAAACTAGTTTACTTTGTTTCCCAGAGACTAATATTTTCAATTATTTCAATGCTTTTAAGCCCATGCTCAGTCTGTTTAAATAAACTAAAAAATATTCCAACAAGTTCAGAACTCTGAACCAAATAATAGTTTGTTATAAAAAGAGTATCAAGATCAACACAAGCAAATAAATTAGATCAGCAGCCAGAAAATACTGCCTGAAGAAAAGCTATTGAGTGCAAGCCAGGATGAAAAAGCAAAGAAACAAGGACAAACTAATCTGGTAAACATAAAAATAGGTGAGTGGTCTTTCACTGGCAAAAGTACAATTTTTTATTAGCACAGGTCCATCCCATGTTCACATTTCATTGCTGCAGGAGCAAATCTTTGCAAATTATAAAGTGTTGCAGTAGTAAAATTATGCAAAGTGTTGGTAAGTGCAAAGATAAGTAAATCTCAGGAGAAAAAGAATTTTAAAAAAACAAAAACCACAGTACCAGAAAACAAGCAAGGCCCAATTATTTCAGAGAATTAAAAAACAAACTAAACCAATATATTTGGAGATGATAGTTGCTTGCAGGATTTGCAGAGGGGGATATGAGGTGTCTTTATCAAAAATTTGATCCTCTTTCTAAAACAGATTCTTTCCACTTCTCCTCAGGTTTCATCCAAGACAGGAGCACTGTTTGCCAGCCTAACATTTTAATGATTTTAGATCTTTAAATGATTCTTCAGCAAATTTCTTCCCATATATGTCATTCTGGTCTACTCAAATAACGGTATAAATTAACACTATTAGTATTAAGTCTTTTCACCAATAAAAACAGGCAGCCTTTATTCTCAATACTAAATATTACTTCAGAATGGTATGAAATACTGATGGGTTTTCCTGCATTATAATATTACACTGCAGAGAAGAAATTGTATATTATGCTACTGAATCCTCCTTTGCCACCAGACGTACAACAGGTAGAGACAGTCATGGGATAAAAAAATCCTGAATGGGCACTACTGAAGTGGTAATTAATTTTCCCATACTGTAAGCAAACACTGATCTTCCTTGAATCTCCATAAAAGAGAAAAAATAAGGAATTCATAAAGTGGGTAACAAAATCCAATCTGTGAGTGTATTCTTACATTAGGAAGGGTAATACAATTTCTAAAAGAGTAGGAGCTAAAAAATTTAAGTTTTTATATTTCCTTAAGAATCGGGCAGAATATAAAAATTGGAATGACCACTGTCAAAATTCAAGCTGCTTACAAAACTCAGAGGCCCTGTTTTGAGTTAGAAGACCATTTTTAATGAAATTTTAAAAACCTATTTCTCATGTTCACTACAGCTAACTTCTGAATTTAGCAAGCAGTGAGGTTTTTCAGCAGAAGGTTGGGAGAGAGGCCTCTAAAGATTCCTTCCAACCTGAACTACTCAACATTTCTATTACTAAAAAACAGCCATTCCAGAATCAAAAGTGACTATCACAAAATGTATTTTCACTATTTCTAAAAATAATGAGCAATGCTTCTGATGTTATAGAGTTTCTGATAAATAATGCAATAAAAGAATAATTTAAGCACTGAAGATTTTAATTATTTTCATCTTCTGTCCTACATTTGTGTTTTATGCGATGGTGTAAAAAAAAAAAATCTAAATGTTAAAATATATTCCTGATTTTAGGTACTTATAAATCTTAGGGAAAGCGAGGATTAAGCATTAACATGTACTAACTACACTTTCAAAATTGTTTAGCTGACTAAACAAATTAACACACAACAATAAATTTTTGCAAGAGAAGTTAATTAACTTTTTCAAATCAAACTCTGGACTCTTCAACTTCTTACTGATTGTTCTGACCCAAGAATTACTAAGAGCAAAGGTAGCTAACAGCAGAGTTCACCAGAGGAAGCAGCAGTCATTAAATCTATCACTGTTCTTTGTCCACTTTGCTGTTTCAGATTAGTCAGGCATATTTTCCATGCAATACAGGAGTCCCATCCTCATCTCCCTCCTAAACACACACCCCTCTAAAGGGGGAGCTCCAGGGCACCCTCCTGTTCACTTTGTCACCTTCACAAAAAGAGCCACCTTTCATTTCAACACCTTTCTGTATTTTATGCAAGTGCAACACGGATCTGTAACTGGTTGTATTGCCATCACTGCTGATGGAACCTGTTTCAAACAACAGGTATTCCTGCTTGTTACACACTCGCAGCAGCTTAAACACAGGCTAAAGAGTTAAAAATAAAAAAGGCCATTGAAGGGCTTTATGAATAGAATGTTCTCCCACTGTTCAAAAGGAAAACACCAAGCTGAAAAGTTGTGTTCTTAAAGTAACTTGGTTAAAACTAAACTGAAGACATTTTTCAGACAGAAACCTCTAACCACAGACAGTAATCTCCTACTTCACTTCTGCGTGATCACTAAAAGAATCCCACACCAATGGGACATACCAATGGTACCTACCAATGGTACCAGTGTTTTTCATTCTGTTAATTGCTTCTTGCAAAGGGAGTGGCAGAAGGAAGCAACTTTTTTTTTCTAAAACCTACTAGAACTTTACCCAAAGGATAGATTCATCCCTCCTTAATAGGAAAATGTTTTGGTTTCATTTTTCAACATTCCTGAATGAAAGAAAGAAAAATATTCTGCTGAGAACTGCACTCATTGGAGAACCAAAAAAATAAAACCGTGTATAACTTCATGTAGCCCTGCAAGGAGCAGGGAGTTGGATTATGCTTATGGACCCCTTCCAACTCAAGATATTCTATGAACTCTAACAACCTTGTTTTTACATGTTGTAAAGTTATTTTCATTGCGCCTCAAGATGTTGGGACCATGCATAACTTGCAGCCACTGCCTCAAACAGATTATTCAGAAAAAGCTCATTAGCTTTATTTTCATGCTAACTGGACTCGCCTGTGCCAAGTTTCATTTTCCTTCAGAAAATTTCTGTCAAATTATGTGCTATTACCTCAGTGTGCTCAGCTTTCCAATACAAATTAGTTCAGCAGCTCTCTGAAGAGGATCTTCATTGAAATAAGACACCTCCACGTAACAGCAACTGCTGTTGAGCATATAATAAAATGCTCAACTAACCACAGGCTGAACTGCTATTTTAGCCAGGCAAATTAGCTAAAGACTTTTTAAGTCCGGGGGCCATATTAAGTATATTCTAGAAGCACAAAAGCAGCCAATCCTCCAGCAGATGACTCGTCATAAATACGAATGACTGCTCACCTAGCACCAGAGAGAGCAGCGGTACTTCTGCCAAGAGCAGCGAGCAAGGGCGTTAGCGGGGCGGGTGTGTGCCGATACCGCCAGCCTAAACCCTAGCCCGGCTGCGAATACAAGACAGATATTTATTATATTTTTGATTACAGGAAGCACCTGACAACGGCTCCACCGCCCGTGCGAGCGACCCAGACCGGCAGCAGCGACCTCGGCGGCAGTACCCCCTCCTCCGGTGGCCTGTCCCCTGCTCTGCCCCCCGTTTACAAACACGCCCCACCCAGCAGAGATACGGCGAGGGTGACTCTCGGGAACACCTCCTCTTCCGTCTCTCGCCCCTGGCACTAGAGCTCTCCTTGCCGCTAAGGCGGGCAGCCGAGTTCCAGCGGGAAGGGTATGGGAGGGTGAAGAGGGAAGCGGGCGGTGGGAAGGAGGAGCACCGGGAAGGAAGGAAGGAAGGCGGGAGCCNCCACAGGCTGAACTGCTATTTTAGCCAGGCAAATTAGCTAAAGACTTTTTAAGTCCGGGGGCCATATTAAGTATATTCTAGAAGCACAAAAGCAGCCAATCCTCCAGCAGATGACTCGTCATAAATACGAATGACTGCTCACCTAGCACCAGAGAGAGCAGCGGTACTTCTGCCAAGAGCAGCGAGCAAGGGCGTTAGCGGGGCGGGTGTGTGCCGATACCGCCAGCCTAAACCCTAGCCCGGCTGCGAATACAAGACAGATATTTATTATATTTTTGATTACAGGAAGCACCTGACAACGGCTCCACCGCCCGTGCGAGCGACCCAGACCGGCAGCAGCGACCTCGGCGGCAGTACCCCCTCCTCCGGTGGCCTGTCCCCTGCTCTGCCCCCCGTTTACAAACACGCCCCACCCAGCAGAGATACGGCGAGGGTGACTCTCGGGAACACCTCCTCTTCCGTCTCTCGCCCCTGGCACTAGAGCTCTCCTTGCCGCTAAGGCGGGCAGCCGAGTTCCAGCGGGAAGGGTATGGGAGGGTGAAGAGGGAAGCGGGCGGTGGGAAGGAGGAGCACGGGGAAGGAAGGAAGGAAGGCGGGAGCCGGGGATGCTGCCGCGCCGCCCCGCCCCGCCGCCGGGCCGCCTAGCAAATGGGGCTCCGCGCAGGGGGCTGCGGCGGAGAGCGGGGGAAGGGGGAGGAAGCGAGGCAGCAGTTCCCCCGCACAATGGCCGCTCGCCCTCCCCCCTTCCTTGCCTGCTTTTCCTCTCCCTCCCCGCGCCGCCGCATTCCCCGCGGGAACCGGGGCGCGGACCCTGCCGTACCTGCAGCGTCACCTCCTCGGGTCTCCAGTGCGGGCGCAGCCGGCGCAGGAGCTGCAGGGCGCCCTGGCGATATCCGGGCCCCTCTCGCTCGCTGACGGTGATGTCCAGTTTGGGTACCTCCGGCGAGCCAGGTGGGACGTGGATGTAGTTGGACATGACAGCGGGCAAGACGCGGCGCAACACGGGGCGACGAGGGTGGGTGGCTCACGCTGGTGTTTCCTCCGCGGTGGAGCCGGCAACTGAGGGGGAAATTTCCACTTCGGCTCCCGATAAAGCGGCTCCACCTCCCTCGGCTGCAACGCGGAGCAGCCTGGGAGAGCGGGCGGAGCCGGGCAGAGCCCTGCCCTCCGCCCCCCGGCCGTTCCCTTCACCTGCCTGTCCCCTTTAGCCTCCGCCTGTGCCCCTCCAGGGCTCCGCTGTCCCAGCCGGCATCACCCTGCCCGCCGCTGGACCCCGCGGCCGTGGCGCGGCCAGGGAGGGGATTAACTAAGTGTGTTTGGGACTGGTGCGGGAGAGCGGGCGTAAAGGAATGCTAGGCCGGCAGCTGCCGAGGAGCCGCCCGGGAAGTTACCGAGCGAGCGGCTGATCCTAATCGGGCTTGGATTTATCTGCTGCCGTTGATTTTTTTGTCTTTAATTTGCGTGCCGGCTTCCGGAGCCCTTCACCGCCTCTCCCCCTTTTGTTTGCCGTGCCCCTGCAGGGCGCGCACCTGCTCAGCACCTTGATCCGTTCCCTCTACAGAACAGTTACATTTTTTCCCCTTCCTTATTTTATGCTGGAAATGTTGTTGCCTTGAAGTTATTTTCGGCGGAAAAACAAACAAACAAACAAAACCACCAAAAAACCAAAAACAGACTATGCCACAGGTTGTACCAAGCAGGAGAAAAAAATATCCCATCTTTTTTAGAAATGTCCTGAGAGTATCGGCCTCCTTTCACATTCTATGATCTTCCCACATAGGAAACACTGAACAAGAAGTTCTTCTGTAAAAACAACTGAATTGAGTTAGACGAAGAACATACAAGAAATATGTAAACAGAGTGAAAGTCGGGCTCTCCCCTGAAGAACTGTTACTCTAAAACAGACCCAGGTCAGGGGATCTTTAATCTTAGTATTCTTTTTCATCTAAACTTTGATTCAGATCAAGTATTTAAAATCTTTAGAGCCAGGAATCTGTCTGTGAGAGCTCAACAAATAATTTTTCCTTCTGCTGTATTTTAAATTAAAATTTAATGTTTATGGGTTGGTGTTATTAGTGTAAGTATGTTATTCTACATTAATAGGACTTTTCTATCAAGCATTAAAAGGGAAAGAATATTGAGGTCTGAATCAAATTTCAAATGCTGTAAAATTTCACCCATTTCTTCCACTAGCCCACTTCACTTTTTCTTCTTTGAAAGTAAGGATATTTTGAAATTTAAATGTCTTGAAAAATAGATTTATTTTAATACATTCACCCTCATACACTGTTTAGCCCTGTAAGTCAATATTACCATATAGGCATGATATCACTCTACCAGATCAAGCATGGGATTCATGGTGGCCTCTGCTTCTGCTTAGGCAGTTTGGTAGATGATAAACTCAGACTTACTTATAGATTAAGGCCAATGTGATATTTTATTGAAACAAAATATCAAAGGTTGAATGTTCCAGCTTTCAAATGTTAATTTTAACAAGAGCTGGTCTAAACAGAGATGCAGTCTTGCTACTGCTAAGAATAATAAATACATCTACCAGAAGGTTTCAGTTGTTAACTCTGAGAAACCTTGTGAACTTACCCAAGTCTGATTAGATTTTCATAAGTTGTTTGTTAGTGTATTTCTAACATAAAGGGGGGAAGTTGGAGCAGTCATGGTCCTTACGTTGTTTGTGAATGATGAGAGCTGAATTTCTGTATAATAAATATTTATAAAATAGATGAAAGAACCTGAAACACTTAGGCAGTAGCACTCTCATCCTTCTGATCATGGTATAAAGACACATCCTTTTGGCTTTTCCTCATGGTGCATTGGGAATTCTTCATTCCTGGGTTTTTTATTAAAAAAAAAAATCATAAAAATTCCTAGTTTTCTTAATTCCTGTTATTTTAATCAATAAAAGTTACAGTTAGCTATTCACTCGGGTTCCTTGTCTTTTTACCTTTGTTTCCCACAAACATTTGCCATGTCCAAATCAAATCTCAAAAATGTTTTTTCTCATCCAAATCAAATCCCAAAAATGTTTTTTCTCTTAACGCTTGATACATTTGCAGGTACACCACACCAAACTAAATTCATTCCAAGGCTGGTCAGAGATATTCACAACAAGGAACTGAAGAAAACAGGAGGTTTTGCTTCTTTCCCAGGCCTGTGCTCTATCAGGCAGCCTGTCTGACCTGTATATCCTTGTTCTGCCATTCTCTTTTCCTTTTCTGCTAATCAGGAACCAGATTGTGCCATTTAAATTAATCCTACACTTTTCACCTTGCCTTTATGTTGGTGCTGGACACTTTATAAACTCTTAAAAAAAAGAAAAAGAAAAAGAAAAAAAAATGGCATAAAGAGCAACATCAGGATCAGAACCTGTTTTAACTTCCCAGATGCAGTTCACTTGGCTGCTTTCCAAAGCTGGTAATTGCTTCAGAAGGACTCACTGCATAAATGTGGCTAGAAATGGAACCCCTTCTAGCCATAATTAATTTTAATAACATTTTGCATCATAGCATTTCAAAATGCTTTATATTGTCCTAATCTCACAAATTAAAAAACTGAGTCATCAGACAGTTAAATCTGCCATTAGAACAGACAGAGGGCTTGGACATAATTTTCAGACATCCAGTCCTGTCCTTTGATCACAGGATTTCTTCAGAGCATTCAAGCATATCATTTCTGTTCATTATCCCACATGTATTATTTGTGTCAAGATGAATCATGCCTCTGTACACATGGCATAAAACTGTAAGTCAGCTTTATATATTACATGGTATAAAACGGTAAGTCAGCTTCATATATTTATTTATTATATTGATTTTTGAAGTGCCTGGTGGCCTAGCATCCATATTGATTTACCAGCAGCAACTCTTAACACACAAAGTTGATCATTCTGTCATGTTTATTGTATTCTGTAAACAAATTTTGTTTGAATCTTGGGGAAGATGAGCTTGAAATAGTTTATTTTATAAAAATCTTGAGAGTTTAGAGATTTCTTGAAGATGAATACTGCTTGGTATGTTGTTGAAATGGTAAAAACTCCTCTCCTGAACACATTGCTTGACAAAATAATAAGTTATAGCTTTTTCAAGTGTCTTTTGAAAGCTATATGAGACAGAGTAAAAAGCCTCGATGCTCATTGCAGTTTTACAGCTTAATTTTCTAGTAGGCTCCCAATTACTGACACTCGTTTAACACACTCCACATGATAACCTGAGTCCTGACTATCTAAGCCCGTTTTCCAACATAGGAGTGGTGTGGTGCATAATGTAATGTGTTAGGAGATGTGATTACATGGGAAACAGATAAGAGGTTTCCAGGTCCTTCAGCTGTTCAGGGTTTCACATAGAAACCTCAGAAGTTTCTAGAGGAAGTCTAGACATCTGTGCCAATGGGCTTGGTCACCCCCCAAAGCCTCTCTAGATGAATGCCCAGGAGCCTTCCCTCTGTGCTGTCCCTGGCTCTGAGTCCATGAACTGTATGTGAATAGTTACCCAGTTACACTTCCTGCTGGAAATCTTAACAAACTAAACAAACTCCTTAACCAGGCCTGTTAATTAATCTCAACACCAGGAAGAGATAAAACCTGATAAAACCTGCCTAAGTCAGTAGGACCAAGACACGTTTACTAAAGGTGCTAAATCAAAATGAGCAACTTAGCAACAAATTCTGCGGTTTCTCCATTTTCTCCATGCTGTATATTATAAAACAATATGAGTTAAAGAAGAAAAACTCTCCATATTCATTACGCTACTCAAAACTACTACAAAATATCCAAAAATAAAGATTAAATAAAGCAGCACAAAATCATAATTAAGGCCAGTGCCTGCATTCATTTTAATAGACAAAGGTGTATTTTAATATTTGAAGAATAGTTACAAATTGACTGATCCTTGACTAAACTCGAACTCTAAATGTGTCCAATGATTTACCATATCCTGATGATTTTCCCAAGGGCAACAAGTACACACATTGTGTAAGTACCCAAACAGAGTCTACTTCGGCAAGATCTCTTGCATTCAAGAATAAATTCACCGGCAGCAATACAGGAGGAGGAGTTGAATGGCTTTTGTACCTTCTAGAAATCTATGCTTTTCTAACATTTTATTGACTAATCAAACATCTTCCTACAAGGGAAAGTTATAAACATCAGCAATTTAAAACACGGTCCATGAAAAAGACAATATCAAATATGTATTTAAATGTCATGCAAGCTGTAAAAGAAGCCTAGAACACCTTTTCCTCTTTCTAAGGTACTATCAGAATGTCATTCTGTATTCTCTAGTGAAATCTCTAATCAATTTTACAGTATGAAGCGGGGCAGGAAGGAGATTGCTGAACTAAATTAAAACAATTAAATATTGTGTAGGGAATTATCTTGATGGACTGAGAGCATGGTTATTACATATAAATGACTGCCACTTTACATTCCACCCGAATCAATGAGAAAGAAGAGAGAAACCTCAGACTGAGAACTGGCTGAATGGCAGATCCCAGAGGGTTGTGATCAGAGCCTAGCTGGAAACCTGTAGCTGTGGTGTTCCCAAGGGTCAGTCTTGTTCAGCTTACTCATCAGGGACCTGGGTGACCATCAGCACATTTGTTGATGATACAAAGCTGGCAGGAGTGGCTGATCCACCAGAAGGCTGAGCTGCCATTCAGTAAAACCTGAGCAGGCTGGACAGTTGGGCACAGAGGAACCAATCAAAGATCCACAGGGGCAAATACAGGCCCTGCATCTGGGGAGGAAGAGCCCCAGCACCAGCACAGGCTGGGGGTAGCCTGCTGGAAAGCAGCTCTGCAGAGAAGGACCAGGGAGCCCTGGTGGACAAAAGGCTGTCCTTGTGGCTGAGAAGGCCAGTGGCATCCTGGGGTGCATTGAGAAGAGCATTGCCAGCAGGTCAAGGGGGCTTTTACTCTTCTCCTCTACTCAGCCTTGGTGAGACCACCTCTGGAGTGCTGTGACCAGTTCTGGGCTCCTCAGGACAAGAAAGGCAAGAAAATGGGACATTCCAGGGGAGGGCTGTGGAGACTATTAGGGGTCTGGAGTTACAAAGAAAGGCTGGGAGAGCTGGGCCTGTTTAGCCTGGAGAAGAGATGACTGAGAGGGGACCTTATCAATGCTTCTTAAGGGCAATTGTTAAAAAGTGCTGGTGCTCTGTGACAGGAAAAGGGGCAGTGGGCACAAACAAACACAGGAAGATTCATCTGAATAAAAGGGAAAATTTCACTTTGAAGGTGACAGAGCATTGCATAGGCTGCCCAGAGAGGCCATGGGGTGTCCTTATCTGGAGATACTCAAAACTCACTTGGATCGGATCCTGTACAACCTGCTCCAGGTAAGTAGAGAGGTTGGACCAGAGGATCTTCAGAGGTGCCTTCCAACTCCAACCATTTTGTGATTCTGTAAAAGGCAAAGAAGGGTGTCAAAGAGGGGAGATGAGAGACAGAAGGGAAAGGAAAGAGCAGGAAATCGTTGCAATTCTGTGTCAATGAGAGAAGAAATTACTAAACTGGCTTATGTGTCTTCCTCACAAAAACATCATTCCCAGCAACTTTTTTGGTAGTTTCAAGAAGTCAAGGACCAAAAAAACCCAGAAATTATGCAAAAGTTGCACTGCTCTCTTGTGCTTATGGCCAGTTCCTTTATATTAAATTGACAGATGACCAGGAGGACTCTGGGACAACACCACAACATTCTTTTCATAAGCATTCCAGCTTGTGTGCTGAGGTCTGCATGTCCAATAGCCACCAAGCCAGATGCTCTTTTGGTGCCCGTGTGCACCTCTTCTCTAGGCCTTACTTCCAACCTTGTTCATAGCCCATTTCCTACAGAATTACAGTTAATGTGACCAGATTTTGTGTCTGCCCTCCATTAATGACTTAAGAAGGAGCAACTTCAGAATTTCACTAGGTCTTTAAATCCCAAAGATAGTTTTCAATCCTATAATTGGGAATTACTGAACAGGTGGAGCCTACAATCTGTAGGTCATAACCTCAGGCTGCTTTTGAAAGCTCTACAGATTATTATTATTATTGTTTTCAGGAGTGTTTAATAATTCACCTTAGAGATTTTATTTACTCCCAAGGCATTGATTCTCAGAGGGCTGGCAAAAGAAATATCGTGGGCACAAAAGAGAAGAACAACTCAGAACAGCCTGATATTTAATCATAGGCTGTAAATATCTTTTAGACTTGTCTGTTTGCAACTGTCGCTAAGCACAGAAAATTCCCAAATTAGTCAGCTTCATTTATATTTTTCTTAAGGGAGATCTTGGAACATTAGTTAAATTACATTTCAGGTTTAAGGATAATAAAGCTATGTATTCCTCTTGGAAAAGTAAAACAATATTATAACAAAAAATAAATAAAATATAATAAAATTATAGCAACCATACCAAAGATAAAGGGCCAAACTTTGCCCAATTCTTTATCTTCACTTCCATAGGGTTATAGAGTTCAACAGCCACAGGAAGCACAGACAACTGCAGGAGAGAATTGTTTCCCTGGTTCCTGCAGCTTGGACAGCATTAAGCAATCAGGAGGGTAATCAAGGAGAAAGGTATCAAGAGTTGCTACAAGAACATCCTGTCTTACTAGGAGTTCTCAGTTCTCACTGCAAGTGAAATTCAGAGTTTATGTTTTATCAAAACATCTTGAAAGAGAACTGGAAGTCTCGCTGCAGTGTAATCAAACACAAATTCTTAATCTTTACCAGCTTTCCTAGATTCCGTTTCTTTCTTCTCTTCCCTTCAAATATTTTGGATTGTGTAGCAGATCCAACTCTGCAGTCTTTGCACTTGAAGATGTGACATACCAGTAAGGTTTGTGGTTTTTTGAATCGACCAAGCTTTTAACACGCGTAAAGCAAAGAGTATTCATTCTGGCTTNCCAGAGGTGTGGAGCCACGCCTCTGATTCTTTCTCATTCTCTGGAATTTTGCATTTCTATGTCAACTGAGCCTCAGTGCCCGCAAACCTTGGAGGCTGAGAGTTACCCAGAGTACGGAGAAAATCTTGTGCAAGCAATCGCAGCTGCAGCATTTTGTTTCTTTGTGATCCGTGTATCTTCTGCTTCAATGTTATTCTGATAGTTACATTTTTATCTAGATTTTAAGTTTCTAAGTGAGGAATATTTTTGTTTAGAAGATACTGTTTTCCCTGGTATTTGTTACAATCGGCTGAGTTTCAAGTATGCCAAGAGCTTAGTCAGCTGTTCCTGTAACTGAGACTTGTTTTTCTTCTTTTTATCCCTTTCATCCAGTACAAAATGTTTCCTACTGCTCTCCCTACTGATATTTGATATCCTATCTCCAACTGATGTACATCTTTAACTTTTAAAGAACAGCATGTCAGCTAGCTCTACTAATTAAGACTCTTTCTGGTTTTGTATTGTTTGGTTTTCATTTGTTGTTTTGGTTTTTTGGTTTTCATTGAAACACTATTTTGGAGGTATTACTTCTCAGAGGAATGACTTTTTCTAATCCAACTCCCTCTTCTTAACAACAATAATTTTAAAAAATCACTTGCTCATGCTTTGCAGCAATGTATTTATTTAATCTTCAGCATTAAAGGAATGCTTAGAGGCAGCAAAGCAGCCAGTCAGCAGCTTTTTCGAATGTCTGCTACAAGTCATTATAATGCAAAAAAGTAGGGAACTTGGGAGATTTGCTTTTAGTTTCTCTAGAAGTGTTTTACATTCCAATAGCTTTCCCGATAATCATCTTTCCTCCTCCTTTTTTTTACAGGAAATAATCTTTCTGGCCCCACCGGTAAATACTTACAGTGGAAAGGAACAGTGGGAAGCCGTTAATATGTAGTTATTGATCATGTTATCAAAATGTATCACTAAGAGAAAGGTTAAAAGGTGTCCACTGGTCTTTTTATGATGATTAAATGACAAAAATGCTTCCAAATCATTCAGTGAACACTGAACTTCCTGCTTACCTTTACAAGTATTTGTTTCCCACTGTCTTTGGGAACAGGAAGCTCCAAGTGGTAAAAACCCACAAATACACAAAAGCAGGAATACTGAAGGAATGTTAGAAGGGTAGATTGACTGATGCCATCATCTCGTGGGTTAATTGGCCAGATTCATGTATTTATATAAAAATCTGCAATGCTGTTCACAGACCCTCAGTGGTGGACAAACGGAACTCATGAGATAGCAGCTCTGGTACAATCACTTCTAGTTCAATAAATCATTGTCTTCCTTTGCTTTGTTAAGTTCCATAAAGTCATTGGCTCAAGGTCAACTTCTGTGTGATTCCTAAAGTGTCCCCAAACCAGCTCTGCCATAGCCTCAATCAGATCTTTTCTTACAAGGCAGCATCACACTCTAATGAAGGAAGTAAAATAAACCCAGATATCTGAACCTTCAGAATCGACTAAAACAAACGAACAAAAAAAAAAAAATTCACCTTTAAAATCCCCTTGATGAATTTAAAGTCACAGCTTATTGGTAGTTCACTTTCTGCCGGTCAGGGATTTACATTTTCTCCACCAAGAAGAAAAACTTTTCCACCAAGAAAGTTGATGCCAAAACCAAAACCTCTGGCCAAGACTATTTTCTCTATAATAACATCTCCCTTGCTTACTCTTTTATAAAGCAAGCTCCTTAATTAGTTCCAGAAATATTCTGGGCTTGTGCTCTTCTCTGATGTATTTTAACTTGCCCTGTTTATCTTGGTGGTGTTTTTCAGCATTCTTTCCTTAGTCAGCTGTTCAAATTTGATCCTCATAATTCACTAGACGTTT